>JAKTQY010000023.1:0-45595 GCA_030579375.1 Ogataea populi-albae | reverse complement strand
CTCTCCTGTGGACTGGGATGGGGATTTGGTGGAAGTGTGGTTTCTTCATGGTTCGATCTTATTCTGTCTTACACAGGCAAGAATCAAGCACTTGCAGGTTTCCTAGAGGGAGTTGATCTTATTGTTGAAACTTCCTTTATCTTTGGAGCTATTATCGTTTGCTTCTTGAACCTAGTCATCCCTCAAGATGAAAAGGATTACGCTCCATCTGAAGACTCTGTATAATGCTATATAGGAATATACTCTGAATTTTGCTATTTCATTAATCCCATTGATAAACTAGTGGAGCGCTATAAAACATGCTCCTTTTTGTGTGCTGAACCAGTGCCTCCTGAAAACTGGTGACACAGCCTTAACCTCGAGGAAATCAAAAAAATCAGCGGAGAAATAGTGCATATAGAAGAATAGTTCTAGCTCGTTCCCAAAACATTGAGTTATTCATTTATTCTGGTGTATTCTGTTTCGATCTGCTTGTCATCATTTCCGTTTCTTCTGAAGTTTATCCGTCTTTGCCCCATTGGTCGGCGAGATCCCGAAATAATTACCCCACAGTAAATCATTTTATACAATAGAGAAGAGAAATATTTTTGAGCGGCAAATTTCTTTTGGCCAATGCTGAACCAAAACTGCCATCGAGATCAAAATTATGTTCCTGAGGGGTAAATGAGGAGGGACAAGAAGCGGATTTATGTATATTTGGGGTCACTGATTTCGGTATATTCGAAGTTTTAGATTTAGGGTCGAGAATCTTTATAAAAGAGAATGTCTATTCACCCTTGAATCCTCCAGGAGATATCCTTTGAGAGATGCTGAGTTAACATCATTATTAAATTATAAACTTTTAGTGATATTAAAATGAGTGAGATTAAATATTACGATCAAATTGTTATTGGTGGTGGCTTTGGTGGTATAACAATACTTCACAAGCTGCGCCAACGGGGGTACAACGTTCATGGCTTCGAAAGAGGAGAGGGTCTTGGGGGTGTGTGGTATCACAACAGGTATCCTGGTGCGAGGGTTGACTCAGAGACTCCTGTATACCAGCTAAACCTAGCTGAAACTGCTCAGGAGTATGTTTTCAAGCAAAGATTTCCTGATTGGAGAGAGTTGCAAGAATATTTTAAGGTAGCTGATAAGAAAATTAACGTGAGCAAGGACTTCACTTTCGGAACTGAGATCACAAAAGCTGAGTGGCATGACGCCGAGAAACTTTGGTATATCACAGCCGAGGGGAAGGGCAAAGGGATTTACAAGGCAAAATACTTGATTCCATGCATGGGGTTTGCATCGAAGAAGATGTACCCTAACATCCCTGGGAGAGAAAAGTTCAGAGGAGTCTCATTCCATACGGCAGATTGGCCATGGGAGGGCGTTGATATAGAAAACAAAAGAGTTGCAGTTATTGGAACTGGGGCTTCTGGCGTTCAAGTGATCCAAGAAATTGGCCCTTCTGTGAAAAGCTTAACAGTTTTTCAGCGTACTCCTATCTTTTGTTTGCCTATTCAGACAAACTATACGGATAGGGAAAAGGAAAAAGCAAGACTGAAGGATCTTCCAGCCCTCTTTGAGAGTCTAAGTAAGGACTCGTTTACCGGGTTTGAATTTTCTCCCATAGACAAGTCGGCTCAAGACTGCACACCAGAAGAAATAAAAGAACAATTTGACAAATGCTGGAACCAAGGTGGCTTTCGCTTCTGGCTTGGTAACTTCAATGATATAATCACAAACAAGGAAACAAACAGGTTAGCCTACGAGTATTGGAAGTCTAAAACCCAACCGAGAATCACTGATCCCAAGAAGAGACAATTGTTAGCCCCTGACGTTGCTCCATATTGTGCTTTCACCAAAAGACCGTGCTTAGAATCAAGTTATTACGAGGTCTATAATCAACCAAATGTTGAAATCATAGATATAAAGGCCTCTCCTTTAGAAAGAGTAACTGAGAAAGGTTTGAATACTGTTGACAGGGAATTTGAGTTTGATGTGATTATCTATGCTACTGGGTTTGATGCAATCACCGGTGGATTCTACGACTTGAATCTCAAAGGAAAGAATGGTCTTACTATAAACGAGAGATGGAAGGATGGTACATACGCTTACTTGGGATTAGCTATTGACAGTTATCCAAATATGGCGTTCCCTTACGGTCCATTGGCGCCAACCCCATTCTGCAACGGACCAACTTGTGCGGCTCTTCAGGGAGAGTTTATCGTCAATTTAATTGAGTATACCGAAAAATCAGGGTTTTCATGTTTTAACCCAAAGAAAGAAGCTACTGATGACTGGAGAGCTTCATGTCAAGAGGCAGCAAATCAGACCCTTCTACCCCTAACTAAAAGTTGGTTTATGGGTAACAATCGCGAGGGGAACAAGCCTACTGAATGTCTGGTTTACGTTAAAGGTGTCAATAACTATGCTAAGGATTTGAGCAAGGAGGCCTCTTCAGATTTCCGAAATTTTGTTTTTGAAGAGTAAAATCATGGCTATCTACACGCATTGTACGAGTAGGCCAGGGCCGACAGTTTTTATTTTTGCATTTTTGCCGATTAGATTATATAAAATGTTATTATGGCACAATAAAGTGTGGCTCGGAAGTATTTTTTCTGCGCTCCGAGTCGCTAGTTTCATATCACGGAAATAAAACATTTGCGGGGTAGCTCTAACATCAAATGACCGGTTCGCTTTCCGGTAGGGGCGGATGGGGTGCAATTTTCGGGGTACAGTAAGTCAAACCTAAAAGAGAAAGATGGTTTTATTTATAAGTATGTCGAAATACCGAGGCTGAGAGTAAAATCTTAGAGTTGTTATTTCCTAACATAAGGACTCATCTTGCTAAGAAAACAGAAGTGAACAGTCAAATTGGAAAATTTAAAATACTGAGAAATGACCTTTTCTATAGACAAATCAGTTCAATCAATCTATGACTCTTTCAAGGAGAATGGTGATCCCAGGGTGAGCTTCAACAAGCATGATATTGAGGGTGTCGGAAATGCTATAGGCGGTATGTTCACTATGTTAAAATTCCCTATGGTATTTGACGAGTCCGGGGTTGAGGTTAAAAAGTTTCAAGCAAAATCCAGTGATGGCGTTCTTATTGACCTTTATTGGTACACCAAAAAAAACAGGGAAAAATGTGGACCTGCCGCTGTATACTATCATGGTGGAGGGTTCGTTGCTGGCTCAGTAATGGACTATGACAAATGCCTCAAATACTTCGCCAATGAAAGCGGGGTGTCTATTCTTACAGTAGACTACAGGTTAGCTCCAAAGAATAAGTATCCAATTCCTCAGGATGATGGTTATACTGGTTTAAAATACCTACATGAGCATGCTGACGAGCTAAATATTGATTTAAAGAGAATCGCTGTAATGGGTGATTCAGCAGGTGGAGCAATGGCAGCGGGTGTTGCAATTAGAGCGCGTGATGAGAAGTTAAGTCCACCTCTAAAAATGCAGATTCTTGTTTACCCTATCCTTGATGATAGAGACGTTGATGCTGATGCAAGTATATCTCACAAGACGGTTGCAACCAATGCCATTTGGACATACGATAACAGCTATACTGCATGGACTGCCTTACTCGGCGACAAACGTGGCACAGACGCTGTCTCCGAGTATGCGGCACCTTTAAGGTTGCAAAATTACTCAGGTCTGCCTCCTGCTTATATATCTGCAGGAGAACTTGACATCGTTCGTGACGAAAACGTTGCCTACGCTCTCAAGCTCTGGGCAGTGGGAGTGAATTGCGACTTGCATATCATTAAGGGAGTTCCACATGTTTATGAATGGTTAGGTACGGCAAACTACGATGTAATCAAATCAACATGGGAAGATCGAATCAAAATCTTGAAAACTCTCTGATTTTGTTTCGCTGAGCTCATGAGACTGGAGTGATGTTTTGTGGAAGTAGATATTTTGAAAAAGTAAGTCAACAATAAACTGCTCAAAGTGAACCCCTTATGTTAAATCTCAAGTAAATGATACGATATAGCGATAGCGAGTTGCTGTTCGCACTTTATGTTGTTGAATAATAATTGAGGTTGTAATTTCGGAATTCAGGAACTCTTCATTTTAGTGCGCCACTTTGACCTAAATCACTTACAAGAAATTTGCAAATTCAGCTTTACTGAACCCCACTTTTCATATTAACCGGAAAAACAGTGCGGGGCAAAGAGATCTGAGCTCGAGGCACAGGCAGGGAACGCACCGAGATTACGTAGTTTTTCCGCAGAAATTCGGATAAAAGTAACGAAAATTTGATGGCCAATAGGATATTCTGGAGTTTGATTCAAAAGCTACCATGAAATCTCGGAAGGTATGTTCCAATCTTTCTTTCGGAACACTACTCGGCTCGCCTTTCACTGGCAGATAAACTTTTTCTTTGTCTATCATTTCAAATAAAATTAATTTGACAGGAAATTTATAAGTTGCATAATGTTCTGGAGGACTGACTGACTAACTTTGAGCACGTGAATAAATTGGGCAGATTTGAAACTTAGTTCAGGTGAATGCACAGTCTTTTCAAAATAAAAGGTTTGTTATACTGTACGGAGAGTTGGTCAATAGGGTTACTTTTCCGAAAAAACATTTGAGAGAAATTGTAGGGTGCGTCGCCAAGTTGCAATTTTCAGGGCATATCTGGCAGAACGGCAACAGCTCAAGTGATTCTGCTGAATCTCTATCTAGTTGAAATCTCTGATATTGCATATAAGACAGTATTACTGCAAAACACTCAATCAAATTTAGTCTTAAAGCTTAGAATTATCAACGCTGGCAAGACAGCTCAAGAGTTCAAGAGAAAAAATATACTACCTTTATAGTTTCGTCGGTCAAACTATTCAACTCTGACATATAATCTTTTGTTTGAGTCAGATTTTGCAAACGATTGCATCAAATTGGCTATGCTGGAAGCGCTTATTTAATGTGTTCGGTGTATGGGTGCCAGTGGAAAACAAATAAATGGCGTCAATAGTCAAAATATTCTTATGCAATTGCCAATTGTCAATAGCATTTTTGCTTAAAGCGCTGGAGCACTGGTAATGTGATGAGGCTTACGTGCTTTCAACTATGCTAATCCATTAGGAACTGATGCTCTAAATCATAGTAAACTATCATCAAAACAAAAATACAGCCTTTCTGTAGTGTTGAAAATATCGACGAGGCAGCAAAACAAAGGGAAATACACTTCTGGAAATTGTATCATGGATGACCTCTTTAGCTTTTTACCTTATAGGCTGCGCAAATAAGGAGGCATCCGTATCGGTCTATTTTGGCGATAATGCAAGATAAAATCCACGCCATCGTGGGATCACAAATGTTTTTGCGGAAATTTGTTTTGACTTTCCGCAAAACCAGTCCTCGATATATTTTATTATGTATCTTATATGAAAGTTGTACAAGAACTAAAGTGACAAAAAAAAGTTGGAGCAATCCCAAACTAATGACAATTCTTTCAGTCTCACCGTGATTTCAAAATCTCTAATGAAAAACAATTTTACGTCATGCTAAATTTTGAAAATCTTTATAGTGCCGACAAAATCCATAAACCACAACAGTAGATCAATAAAGTAATTATGAATTTCAGGCATTTGAAAAAAAAAGCATACTTTGAAGATATCGTATATAAAACTTGAATGTAGTTGAACACTTGGCTTATAGATCAATGAGTCAAAGTTCTTTAGACAAAGCCAAATTTCGAAACTCAAGTTGAAGCACTACAGTGATGCAACCATTCTGTTTTTTTCAATTCGGAATGCTCCAAAATTGCACGAAAAATTTCTCACGTCTTTGTAAGGACTTCTTTTGTGCAATATAACACATTTACTTTATTTCAAACAAAAGTGTATCAAGCCAATCGTGACATGATTTTGATTCGTGAATACGACCTATTCTGTGGTCTCGCGGCTTCAGAGGAATGTTGTTCATGGAGTAGCACCTCCGCTTGAAGTCACTTTTCATCAAAATAACGCTGATTCTTTCTGAAGTCCCGTAATTTGCTGTATTAAGAGAATCAGCCTTTTAAGAAGTATAGTGACGCCCCAGTGAAGTAATATCTTTCCAGTAAAAGTTGTTGCTTCATATGATTACCTCACAAGAGCCAAATTGCAATTATTAACAACAATAATTATTGGCTTCATTAATCAGAAAAGTTCAGGAATGCTTACAGATGCAGAAGCTTCAATTTCTTCATGTCAAAAGAAAGTCCTTGATTTGCCACTTTTTGAGAAATATTTTGAGCCACGCTTGCCGCTCTTTCTTTCCACAAGCGGATGTATCAAGAGCTGGTATATCATATTTAAGCTGCAGATCATTGAGAACTCTTCACAACTTCATTCAGCTGAACTTAGTCTGAGGCGTTCCGGCAAATGATGACGTTATTGAAGGTTATCTAAGTAGGGTAATGATGATAAGAACGAACAAAACACTCAGCAGGCTATTTGAAACAATTGTGAATTCAATGTCTGTTATCGACCGGCTCCGTGGTCGATGAATACCAGATATAAAAGTTCATTAATCATGAGTGGGACTTTCTATTTATCTTGTTTCACGCACTTACATCCCTAATAATTACTACTCTCACGCACTCTACTAATCTATACTAAAACTACACTATTTTTCTGAGTAGACAGCAGCTTCCACCAATTTTCATTTTGCTCCCAGCACCTGAGAGCGATTTTCAGAGCTGCTGGGGCGGAGGGAAATCCTCGTTCGACAAATTCCTCCATTTTTTTTCGGTACAATTCTCGACTGACAGGATCTTCGCAGTCACAGCCACAAACAAAAATTGGTAGGTTTAAACACCATTCCATAGAAGACTTGGGCGGAATATAATTACGCACCAGATAAATGAGTTCTCTGCTCAAATCCTGAACTAGAGGAGAGGAACGAGGGACATAAAGAACACGGCGATACAGCTGATTCACACCCAAAATCAAAAAAGCTTTATTCATTGCCATTATGTTGACCTTTCTTGAGTCGGAAGACACAATGTTGTCATTAGGAATTTCTTGATTCAAGGACTGAAACTTAGACAAAATAATCAATGCGCTCTCAATTGTTGACGCACTGACTTTGAACTTTCCCTTAGTAGGGTCTTGTAGCTTCATCTCAACATTATTTCTGCGAATAAGCTTAATAGTTTGCGAGTAAAGGGCCAAAAAGTATACATTGAATCCGAGAAACAAATCAACTTCTGCAACAGCTGAATCATTGCCAATAATGGACTTTTTCGTTTCTTCACTTCCCAAGCATACTTCGTAATCAATCTGATTGGAAAATTCATCGCTCATCCAACGACCTTGCAAAATTTCACTGTCTGAAACCTCTAGAGGGGATGAGAAGGAACTTAGAAGATCAATGTAGGCAAACCACTTGAGTAAAAAAAAGATCAAATTTGATCTTTCGATTTGTGCTGAGGTAGAATTCGAATATGACAGTTCCTCTTGTATTTTGAGGAACGGCTTACGGTAACCTCTCATAAGTAATATTTGCTTCGCACCTTCAAGGTGAATGTTCCAGTTATGCTTGGAGATAAATATCATAAACGATCCCAGGATGAGAACTAGTGCTAGTGTTACGTCACTCGTTGCGGTCTCTTTATTTCGTAAAAGTCTAAGCAAGTGGCTTACTGCCCGGCTTATTAGCTGATCGATTACCTCTGTGGGCTCCTCATTTCGCATCAGCGAGTTTCTATGAGCCACACCATAAGCCACCACTATCGATAACAGTCCATCATTAGACAAAGCCAGCTTTGGTAAAACGACTTTGAAAGGGTTGACCTCAACGGTAGAGTCTAGCTCCACAGGATAGAACAAGGCCGAAGTAAACTCCGAGTAAAACATAAATGAATCATAGTAAGCTGGTGCATTCAGTAACATGTCTGGTAGAGGAAGTATTTCTCGTGGAATGACGCTGTATTTACTCGAAATAGCCAAGTACGATTCTGTTTCCTCCTGTAGAGGAAAAGACCCGTGCAATAACGTTGCATCAGGTAAAGAGTATCGTTTCTTCTGCACATTGTTTGATGTTGACAGCGTTGTCAAGTAGTTGTTAACAGTTTCTGGCGTAATTGGAGTATCAAGTGTAGAGTAAAATGGTTCTTCTAAAGATTCAAAATCTTCCGCGGCATTTGCTATCTTTTGGTTTGTTGGATGAGTGGTGAAAATACCACGATCAATTTGATCTGTCGGAGGTGCTGAGAATTGACTCTCAGAAAGATTCAAAGCAAAGTTGAACATTTCTATCTTGGGCTTCTTGTAGGGCCTTCCTCCCCAAGTAAGTTTCAAGGAGTAGTCGCAAGACCTACCATACTTAACGCACTTCAAGCACCTTGGTTTCTGCTCGTCACACTTTGTTTTTGCCTTTTTGCAAGCATGACACCCTTTTCTGCTTCTTTTATTTTTTCGTACTGGAGGTTCATTATTATTTGATGTCATATTTCACCACCAATAACTTCAGGGTTCGAGCTTTACGTCAAGACGATACTTATTGCGATCAACACCGAAGAGCAAATAATGATAGCTGTTTTAAAAAGAAATTGCCTCAAAAAATAACGCAAACAAATACTGTCAGTTTAAAATCGTGTCGACATTGTTTTCCACTTTAGGACTAGCAATCCTGCAGCGAAGACGTTGTATTGCATTGAGGTTTATCCACTCTGGTGTGTAATAGTTACGCGATAACTTTTTCTTTTGCTGTAGCCATTTTGGGCGCTTGAAAAGATCGGCATTTGTTTGATTTCAATACTGTTCCCCCTGTTTTTCCGCAGCACCCCGGGTTCTCTGGATTAATGCAGTTTTATTCGGCTAGCCATGCATTTGAGATCAAGGCAGCTATTGAACTTGGATTATTCGAAATGTCAGAAGACGTAGGTGACCCACAATAGTGATGCGGCTACCGCATTTGACAATACTCCTAGAAACCTCCTAGTACTCCCTGATCATAATATTGAGGCCCTTCAAAGGTAATGTGCATCCGCAGCATAATGTGAAGACACTGTCCAGATCTATTGTCTTCCACAGTCCAACAAACGAACACAATAGACTCTGGAACTGAATACTAATATCTTGAAGATACATACTCTCTCGGCCGGTATATTCACGTACCTGATAGCAAGCTGTAAAAAAATCCCATTCGAACTTTGAGGGTGCCGTAAATAACGAGGGCAAGAACAGATTGACAAGTTCATGATCGAGCCAAAGTATTTTCTCAGGGTCGTTTTCAACGGCATCAAAAACCTAAAGCAAAAGCTTAGCTGAGAGTCAAATTCTTGCTTTTATCAACAAAAAGGTCCAAGCATTAGACCGAAATTGTTTTTTTTCTATCATAAGAGCAGAGTTGATTTTCACTATCAGCAACAAATTGATATATCAGTGGAGATTTGAGGGCTCATTTAATTTTATGTTTCTTCGTTGAAAAAAAAAGAAATCCTGTACACGATTGGTAAACGATCAAAAGCTACTTGGCCTTCTATTTCTATTTTAAAGTCAAAGATTAACCATGCCGGCTAGATTCCCACTTTGGAATAAGGGCTGTGAATCTCTCTGATAAATTTGCAATTCGCATCTTGTTGCGTTCTGGCAAAAAGCTTTTTAAAAGCGCCTGAGAAATCTACAAACTAGATAGCTGTGGTAGTCTCCACTCTCCAGCGTCAAGAGAGAGGTTACTTGTGAGGCTAAAAAGCTTTTCAGTGGGGCTGGCTTTTGTAGATATAAACCTTCAGAAGAATAGTCTTAACTTCTAACTGCTGAGATCACTTAAAAATAGATACAGATAAACCAGCAAAGGTCGACTATTAAGATAGCCTTTTTACACTAGTATGTCATTTATCAGATTTTAGTCTCAAATTGAAAATTTTAGCAGCTTTTCAGCAACCCATGAATTGGCCTTCTGAAAAAATTACTCAGGCAAAACATCATGTAGTTATTTTCAAGACCCCTTCGTCTAAAAGTATTAAAAACCTAATCTAATAACCTGTTAAGTAACTGCAATATTTTCGAATTCTGTTCCACAGGGCCTGTTGTCCCTTTTTCTCCTAAGTTTTGTTGATTTCCACACAATTTTGTTTCACTGAACGATCCCGTGCTGTAATCGAATGCTCGTGGCCCCTCCAT
The DNA here is from genome assembly GCA_030579375.1 of Ogataea populi-albae. Lineage (NCBI taxonomy): Eukaryota > Fungi > Ascomycota > Pichiomycetes > Pichiales > Pichiaceae > Ogataea > Ogataea populi-albae. The sequence goes on along the minus strand of JAKTQY010000023.1, from coordinate 35,483 downwards.
ATTTTCCGATTCCGTATCGTCTAATTTTTTAAGCAAATATCCCCTAAACGGCGCTGAAAATAGATCATTGACGAATAACTTTCTTAGTTGATCAAGCCACAGTAGTGAATATTGGAAAAATTCCGCAGTCTTGGAATTAATGCGCAACTTCCATCCAAGTTCATCAATTTTGTCCAGACACTCATGAAACTCAGTATCATTACCCGCAGACAAAGCTATAAGTATGCCAAAGCTGACTGTGTGAAGGAGACTGTCCTTCGCCCAACAGTACCAAAACGTTTGCAGGTGTTCGGCCCGCATTCTGCTTAAAAAATCAATTGTCGAGCTAAAGTCAGACAAGGCCCTCTCAAACAAAACTTTTCTAATTTCCATGAACTCTTCAGTTACAGGAACTTGTCTGATCTTAGCCCTCACTAAAAGATCAAGTGCCGGTCTCAACAAGCAGACTTTTGCTGATATTATAGAGATTCTTAGATTCGGTGTTGCCGCTATATGTCCCCTCTTTACATCCTCTAATAGTAGGCATTCCGGAATTTTCGACTCCCACTCACTCAAATTTCTTTGAAGAGGCTTCAGCAACTCCAGCTGTCTTTTCAGCTGTTCCGCTTCTCCCAGATAGTTGGATGTTTTGATAAACTTTCTCGCTGTTTTGCTATATAGTTGGTCTCGTATAGAGCTTAAAACTGACGCCAGCTTACACATTTGCATGAAAAGCTCCATACCTGTTTTAAAATCAATAGTTCCATCATTTTTGGAGGATATCAGATCCAAACTTTGGTTCTCATCGAAATCATCGGTTGATAGCTCAGCTACCTCCCAGTTTGAGTCTTGTATATGAGAGGAGCGCCCAGAGCTAGCTGAAAGCCACTTTTCCTGTATATACAAACCCCAAGCTAATCTCCTTCTCAGTTTCTGCTCCTTCAAAGGGATATTCCAATTCAAACAATCTTGATCTAGACCTAGTTGTTGTGATATAGCAACAATTTGACTCTGCATTATCCATGAGTGGCCAGGGTTTGCATACTGCTCTCTGAAGTTCTGATGCTGAATCAATAGCAACCCAGCCTGAACTGTTGCAAGAGTCGGTCTATCAAACTCAAGATTTAGGCTCTTCTCAGCCACTTTCTCCAGAGCCTCTTGTGACGGTTTTTGAGTAGCTGATAAACTAGAATCAAACGACCACCAATTCAAAGCAAAGAGATACAGACAAGCGAGTAGTGAGCAGGGAATATCAGCCGAATTGGAGTAGTAACTTGAAAGAAAACTATCCATGTCAATAATCGGGAATGAAGAGTGTACTATTCTAAAGTAAATAGAAACCAAATTAGTGCCGTATCTTCCCACTATTTGATTCATCATAGTCATATCTGAATTATCCGAGCAGTTTTTGAAAATATTAACCCCAGTTGATATTTCAACAAAACCATTACAGTCTGACACTTTTGTAAAACTTCTATCAGCCATTCCTTCTGATTGGACATTGGTTAATGGAAAGCTTAGGTTGTTATTTAAACTGTGAGATAACTCCACAAAATTTTCGTCCCATTCGCTTGCCGATCCGGCGAAGTAAGTGAATTTGGAAGATTGCAATTCAGAGCGTGGAGGCTCATGTTGTTGGTTGATTTCTGGGAGATCGGGTATTGAAATATGTGATGAATTAAAAGATATGGGCGTTGCAGGTGATTCTTCGCTGGGAGGGTAGGTGCCAAACAAGAGCTTCGGATCATTGGGATTATGAGTGGCCTCATTATTAGTTTTGTCATCAGTAGCTGTGCTCGGGTTTAAGGAATCATATTCCAACGGAACATTCTTGGCCATAGAGACATCATGAATCGAAGCTAGGTCGCCCGCTATATTGATATTTCCATTTGGGAAGTCGTTGGAGTACTTTTCAGATTCCCAATGCAAATGACTTTCAGAAACTTCCACATTCTCACCAGTAATCTTTGTGATCAGAACCGAATTCTCAGCTCCAATTACAGAATCAGCTCTCCTCCGTAATCTCATTTTCTTTGGAGGAGGGTTCACAAAAGTACATTGGAAGTCATGAAATGAACACAGAAAACATTTCTCATCATCTTGGTTCATCACACATTTGGATCTTCTTCGCCTACATGAGTCACATGCCCTTTGTCTTTTTATCTTCTTATTCGGAGCTGAATATCGATTTTGACTGTCCTGTACTTTCGAGCTTTGTTCTGACATATGCTATCTAGTTTCTTGGGGCCGTGACAAAGCCACATTACTAAGGTATAAGCCAGCGATAAATAAATACAATTGTGCCTTTTTGTTTCAGGCGACACCCAGAGTACGCACGTTCATAACCTTTTTTTGTTTTTTCGTTAATTCTTTGAACGAGGCTGTGAATACTAGGAGAAGTTACTCAACTGCCAGTAAAACATTCATTTCAGGAAAGTCTGGCTTCTGACGCTATACTACTGAAAATCAAATCTAAACTACAATAAGTGAACCAGTTTATCCAATTTTAATGCGCTCTGCGTCGCTTCATTTAACAATAACAAACAACCTGATGTCCTTATTCCGTACCGCACTCTTAGGCTACTGATCTTATATCCGTTTTGGGAGCACCATAGTTACTGGTATCCCTTCAGAAAAGTTCCTCGGTGAACACCAATCAAATTGATAGAAGAGAAATTAGTCAGAGTTGTGGGATATCAAATATTTGTCTTACGCCAAACGGTGCCAATTGGACCGTATTATTGCTCAAACTTAGGCTGGTACGTTGAAGTAGCCAATAAGAAACATTTGAGGACCTATGCTGCCAACAAGAATGTTCCTGCGTAATCCCTTCGGGCAGAGTTTAAGGGTGTGCGACCCTCAAAAATGGCCGAGGGCTTGTTATCAACATTTTTGATAAAAATCGATAAGCTTATCGAAATTAATAAGTACTCGATATTGAAAAAAGCCTCCAACCGACTTGAGCTTTCTTATCAAGATTTCACTCAAGCGCATGTTATTACCGAGAGCATTAATTCAGTGCAGCTTACTATATCTTGTCTCACTTTTTCCGAAAATTTAATCGATCAATGAAAACGAAAAAGTTATTCCCGACAATATTGCTCTAAAATACAAATCAAGAAAACTTTTCTCCTCAAGTTCCTAGAAAAAGGGATAGTCAGCTAAACTCTTATTTGAATTAAAGGAGCATATAGCTTTGTAAGCAAATAAGATGAAGTCTTTTGGTGAGGCCAAAGCTGAGGTACGAGAGAAGTGTACATCTCTAAGTGCTTGGAGACTCCCAAAGCAAGAGTCTTCCTGTGCTCCTGAGGGTGTCAATACAAATATTGACAATGATGTGACACCTGAAAGCAGAAGAATTTGGAATGTTTGGCTTGTGATAGGTTTCTGGGCTTCTGATTATCTCTCAATGCAATCGGTAGAGAATCCAGCAACAAGTCTTACCGATGGTATGACGTGGAGAACTGCACTCAGTACCTCTATTGTCGGAATGGTGTTGATTGGTATTCCTTTAGTGCTTAATGGAGCAATTGGGGCTTCCATCCATGTTCCATTTCCTGTGGCTGTCAGAGCCTCTTTTGGTTATCATTTCGCAAAATTTGCCATCATTGTAAGATGTGTTACTGCCGTTTTCTGGCACTCGACTCAAACATTTTCGGGATCACTAGCAATGGCAAGATGCCTTGCCGCAATTTGGCCGTCATTTGATAGAATTCATAACTCCATCCCTAAATCCATGGGTGTCACATCTTCCGAGATGGTCGCACATTTTGTTTTTTGGACAATCCAGTTTCCGTTTCTTTTAATTCCACCTCACAAGCTCAGATGGTTCTTTTTGGGTAAGGCTGTTATTGTCTCTGCTTGTTTAATTGGGACTGCAGCAGGCATGGCTCATCTTGCTGGAGGTGCTGGTGATGTGTGGCATCAACCATATACAGTACATGGATCAGAACGTTCATGGCTCTATATGACACTTTTGAATTCGGCAATCGGTGGATGGGCTACAATGGCAACCAATATTTGTGATTTCACCAGATATATGAACGACAAATCAAAAGGTCAGTATGCTCAGGTTATAGTCATCCCTACGTGGGCTACATTTGTTACTATGATGGCTATTATTTCTTCGTCGTGTGGATACCTGGTTTATGGGAATTATATTTGGTCACCAACAGATTTTGCTCTTGAATGGACAAAGACTGGCTCCAAAGGCCGTGCTGCATCATTCTTTGTATCTGCATCCTGGTGCATTGCTCAGATCGGAACTAACTTATCCGCTAATGTAATTACAGGTGCTAATGATCTATGTACCTTATTCCCACATTATATCAATATCAGAAGGGGTGCTATATTGATCACCATTACTTCTGGATGGATTCTCCAGGCATGGAAAATAGAGAACTCAGCATCTCAATTGATCACATTTATCTCTGGATTATCTTGCTTTTTGGCTCCAATAACAGGTATAATGATCTCCGACTACTGGATCATCAAGAGACAGAATATTGATGTGCCCTCACTTTACGATCCTCAGGGTAGATACAGATATTATAAGGGATTCAACTGGCGTGCTATGATTGCCTTCCTTATTGCGAATGTTCCTCTTTTACCCGGTATGGCAGCAACTGTGAATTCAAAAATTAAAGTAAATATTGGAATCACTCATTTATGGAACATGTCTTATTTTTACGGCATTCTATCATCGGCTGCGGTTTATACTGCACTAAGTCTTGCGTTCCCTGCCAAGGAAAGTATCATCGATTCTACAGTTCACTTTGTTCCGGATGAAAGAGTTTCAGTTGAAGACACAAGCGTCGAAAATATTGCTTTGAGTCTAGACAAGGAGAAGAACTGAGCGGATTTTTTCTTTTCCTCCATGATCTTTCACTTTTGTGAGATAGTTGTTTTACCTTACTTACTTAGTATTGTCAACTTTTGAATGTATTCGAGTTATTTTTCTCAATTGAGGTTCCCATAGTCATCATTGAAACAGTATGTGTAATTTGAAATTTCACCTAAACTCAAACTTAAAACTTGTGAGACGAAATACTGGAAAAAGATCTTCAAAAAGCTTAATATATCAATAGTTTTTACAAAATCACTATAAAAATCAAATTTCAACACCAGCCTGCTTCAATCTATCGGTATAGTCTTGTTGTTTGAATCTGCTGTGAGCAAGTCTTTTGAACACATAGTCACCTGCCTTTATTGGAGGATACTTTTCGCCTTCTTTACCAATACAAGTTGCCAATGGTGCTATCCTAGTTTCGTAGTCAACTCCAATAAAAACCGGTATTGAATATCTTTCCATTCCAGTCAAATTCTTGACTCTGTGAACAGTTGAAATGAAAACATCATTACTCCAACGAGCAAGAAGGTCTCCAATATTGATAACAAATGTGCCTGGAATTGGCGTTGCCATGATCCACTCTCCCTTGGAATTTAAGATCTGAAGGGCGGGAACATTTCCAGGATACAGAATTGTGCAGCACTCAATGTCTGTATGAGCCCCAATGCCAAGCAAGTCATCAGCATCTACTGGTTGTGACAAATAGTGTACAACTCTACCCATTGAACCTGGGTTCTCCAGCGCCTTGGCAAAATAATTTTCAGGTAAGTTTAGTGCCAGGGCAAAAAGACCCATCAACTGTCTTGCCAACAGAAGTATTCTTGAGTAGTATTTCTCAACAGCTGTTTTCAATTCAGGGACTTTTTTGGGCCAGCAGTTTGGTCCATACATAAGATTTTTATCTGTTTTAGCAATGTACTTCTCTATATCTTCCTGTGATTTTTCAGGGTCCATGGTAGGTTCATATCCCCAATTGAACTGCTCGTTCAAGTCTGGCTTTCTACCTGTCTCGGTTTGATTGTCTCCAAATCCCTCATATCCTCTTAAGTGTTTTGATTTCTTGAAGTGAATATCTTCTTTGTCTTCTTTTGGAAGTTGAAAGAACTCTTTTGCGTTGTCAATAACAGCATCAATCAACTCTTGTGGAATTTCATGATCCTTTATATAGAAAAAACCAACTTTGGTGCATGCATTTCTTATTTGGCTTATCAGTTCTGGCTTTTCCGTCTTTAATGACAGCAGTGGAATCTCATCGAATAATGCTCCCCTAGCTGTTTCACTAACGACAGAGCGAAAATTACCTGAGAAAGAGGTGAACTGATGTACTTTAGTACTTGAAATTGGTTCAGAAACCCCTAGCATTTTCAGATCCGGTGATATTAATGCAACAATGAAACTTTAGCAACAAACTCCTCTAAAATGAAATATTGACACAGTTCCATCGATAAATTATAAATAACTATGCAATTAGTAAATATATATACGAGAACACTTTTTGACTGGAGCTAAATTGGGCCACTCTCAAAAATGTCGAACGACACGCGTTTTTGGCAACGGCCAGAATTATTCCTAAGCTAAACTCTGATGTATTGGAATCTAAAGGTAATTTTTCTATTGTTCAGTATCTCAACTCAATATGGCTGGTTTACATCCGCTGAAATGGCGGCACAGTTAGGTCTCTATGCAGCGTTTCAATGCAAATTCCCTTTTCTAGCTAAGATAAAGAGCTTATCATCCCGAGGAATAATTTTCGATTGCCCTAGGGCTTTTACTCGGTGCGGGGCGGCCGTTACGTTAAGCCGACGGTCAAATAATTCGATAACAAAATTATTTCTATCCCCTACGCCTAATATTCATTGTGAATTACTTCACTTTTGTAAGCCTCTTTTTATTGAATGGATAAGTGATAATGGACAGCACGCACTAAATTGTGGGTGTTGGAGAGAAATACAGTATCGTTTGGGTGGTGAAACCTATAAATTTTATTTCTTCGAGGTCAGGCTTTGTTGGTAGATATTGAATTATCTACTTAGAAATCAAAGCTTCTGTCGTCAAGCAAGGGATCTAAATGTCTGAGGAGGTGCACCATGTCTTGCAAAATGCAAAACCATTTTCTTTTCCGCTTCCAAAAGGAAAAACAGCGTTGCTTATAATTGACATGCAACGAGATTTTTTAATGGAGGGGGGATATGGCTATTCACAATGCAATTCTCCAGAAGTATTCCGTGAGGTTTCGAAGGTAATTGAGCCTTGTTCCAAGGCATTGGATGCTGCACGAAAGTTAGGCTTGACTGTAATCCACACAAGGGAAGGTCACACACCCGATTTATTAGACTGCCCTTCTTCAAAAATGTTCAGGCAACATCAAGCAAATCCTGAGAACTACTCTCTTCTCATTGGGGACAATGGCCCAATGGGGAGGCTCTTAGTTAGGGGTGAATATGGCCATGATATAGTGGATGATTTGAAGCCGAAACCTGCAGAAGTTATTATTGATAAGCCTGGAAAAGGGTCATTTTACAACACAGAGTTATATCAGGTTTTGGTGTCAAGAGGGCTGACTCACATACTGATATGTGGAGTTACAACTGAATGTTGTGTTGCCACAACATTCAGAGAAGCAAATGATCGTGGTTTCAATTGCTGTGTGTTGTCAGATTGCACCTCAGGTTTTGATATGGCAATAGTGAAAGAATCGCTAAACATCTGCTATGCATATGACGGCTTACTTGGGTTCCTAGGTACTGGGAATGACTTGGTCAAGCTTTCCAAAAATCTGAGCTTTGGTTCTTTGGCATCCAATAGTATTTCAAACATTTATCCCTTTTCACTTGGTCTTCAAATAGAAACGGATGAAGAGGAGCGCATTAGAAGGTCCAATCTTCCATTATTCCAGGGTATTTCTTTCTCAGTTGAAAAGCTCAATTTTGATATGGAAAACACCGTTCTCAATTTTTTGATCAAACAAGGTGCTGAGTGCAATATGAATGGCTCAAACAGAAGTAGTTTTTGGCTCACAGTCGATAATGGGTTGACAAAAATTCAGCATGATTTGGTCAATTTTTCTGTTTCGTCAGGCATGATATCAGTGAAAGGATTCTTAGAATTGTCCTCTTATTCAACCATGTGCATCAGTGCATCATCAGTTCTAGATTGTAGACAGCTTTATGCAAATTTGAGATTCTACGATAGTGAGGATCCCCGATCAAAAAAAGCCCAAGAATTCATTACTTACCCTTGCGATTATAGAAGGGTCAAAGACGGACACTTTTTATATTCTTTGCCTCCTAGCGATTGGTTTCAAAAGGAATCCGTAAAATCGCCCACAGATAAAGATTATCTTTTGAAAAATACAGAAGTTGTGACTAATAGTATTGGAGGCATTTCGAGTGATTTCAATTGGGATTTACTATTCAGTGTTTTCGAGATGAGTTTGAAGGGTTCAGCCATATGTCCGATTGGACCTGCCACTCTTGAACTATCTTCCGTATCAAGGGACCTACTAGCTACCACTACTATTGATAGTTTTAAAACTTATGGTTTGGGACTTGATCGATTTGCTTCGTTAAAACGGAAACTTGACAACACTTTTGCCAAGACTGATGTGTTGATAGTTCCCACAGACGTTCTTATTCATGACCTCCCTGCAGCTAATTTTATTTCTCGTGTCATGGAGTGGCCCTGTCTTTCGATTAGTCGTATTTCTGTCATTGCAAAAAGAGGGTATGACGGAAGATTGTTAGATATCTGTGAAGAGCTGGAGAGAAGCCTAAGATCCTAGAGCAAACCTTTTAAAAAGAGGGCCAGTCGTGAGGCACTTTCATGAAATCATCAAGATGGTTGGAACAATTCAATAAAAGCCTAAGGCATTTAGTTCATGTGTAAAAACTCTCTTTGTGTGATGTGCCTACTCGAGTAAAATTATTTGCATTACCTCCAAATACTCAAAGGCAATTCTTACAAGATTCGCATATTTGTGTCTCACAACTGTTTCTGCAGCATTTGAGCTACATTCAAACTCAACCATCTCTATTAAGCGTCTTATGGAGATAAACTCCACTTCATCATGTTGCTCTCTTCCTGCAAAGGAATAGCCCTGCATTATTAAAAGAAAAACATTGCTTCAAAAAAGTATTAATTTTTGAGTTTTGTGACGAGCAACAATGATTTTTCAATATTTTCAACACAGAGATTCAGAATTCCCATTTTTAATCTCAGTTGATGAATTCCTGTAATTGATGTCATATTGTGCAAGCAGGCCAACATATACTTTAACCCGGACTTTATAGATGTATCGACACTGATACTATCATGGTAAAGTCGACCTAAACAGCATGGTATTTCAAGTGTTCTCATTTATTGAGGATGTCCTGCATCATGTCTAACGGCTGAAAAATCATAGTTATATCAGACAGTAGATCAGAAATACACTTAAAGTAACATTGAATGCAAACTATTCATTAAACTATAAAATCTGCAGAGAGAAACAAATTTTGGAATCCAGAACTACACTCTGAAGTTTATCTGTAAGATTGAACAATGGATTCAGTGGGCGATTCAGCACTTCATAGGCAATTTATTACTATTTCACGACAATACCCGACCTAATTAATAGTACAGGACTTATAGACATACTATGGAGGCGTTAGAGCAAAATTTTATCTCCAACTTTTCTATGTCAACTTCAATCTGGTCAGGTTAAAATCTTTTACGATGTCAGATATTGTTTGCTCCCTCAGTAAGCGTGAAACAACTCATACATGTCTATTGGATATTCTAACGCAGCTAATGAATTAATCGTTGCACAGGCATATATATCTTGATGGTTTTTTTCGTTTCAATTGGCATTCTTAATCAAAACTTTTATAGCAATAAGCCAAAACATATTATTTTCTCATGTCAGTGGCTAAAATAGGGTTTAGATTAGCATAGACATTCGTTTGAATAAATTTCAAGCTCCTGTTACATTTATCTTCATATCATATTCGAAACCGAAACCTCACATCTAATAATCGTTCAAATATTCAATGCAGCAGACTGCGTGCCTTCATGTAGCTTTCATGTAGCTCTCATATTTATATTTTGTGACGTTCTTTTACGCACCTACGACCCTCTATTTGTTGAAAATTTCAAGCCATCTATGGGCAGTATGGTTCTCAATGATGCTCTTTTCGACCATATTTTTTTAGTACAGCTTAAAAAGCAAATCAGTAGATACCCATAGCAATCGCAATGCAAGAGCACTTTATTGACATTTCAAGATTATTGAGCAAAGAGCAGCAACACTAATGGATTCAATCATTGCAGCAAATATTTAAGCATGCCTATCTGTTTGGGTCAAACGTCTATCACTGTGAATCATAGTGTCGCGTAAATCACGACTAATAATCAATTGCCAATTCTCATCCAAAACAAACTTTCCGATGTATGCCAGTTCAGAAATGTCCCGATAATTATACTCCTGTCAAATTATTTCTCCTTTCATTTCTTAGCATCAAAAGTAACGGGCATTAACAATTATATATCAGAGCTAGGAGCGGACATGAGTTAGTCAGTAATTATGCTATCGTCTGTTGCTGTCATCTAACAACCTGAACCTATCCCTCATCTTGTCGCTAGCACCTAAATAAATTTTTCGGATGCAATTAGAGAAGTCCTACTTATACAGAGAGATAAATATTGATGCTGATGACCTACTTGAGAGTTGAAATTTCGGCGAAGAAAGACCAAGATACTCGGAGCAAGTTATTTGTTGTGTTGAGGTATTTCAATTAATTTAACTGGAACTGATTTAGTTTCATTTTATTCCAAGGCTTTGGAGTGCATATAAGTGCCAAAATGACGTCTTGACACTCAGTTCAGACAGTTGGTGGTGATACCATTGCTTGTTGCGCCTAAGCTCCTACAACTCAGAAAATTTATTCCAAACCTAATCCGCCACATATATCAAGGTACTATCAAAGGTCAAGAGAACTGCAAAATAATCAAATATAAGAAGGAAAGCGCTAGGCTCTCGGGTGTTTTTATCATTTAAAGGAGAACCATTGCGGTTCTGCCTTTGTCATGGCTCGCTTATAGGCAGGACGATCACTGATCCGGGCTATATATGCCCTTATGTTAGGGTAATTAGACAAGTCGTGAGGGTCAAAGAGCCTACCTGTCGTCAGTGGAAACAGCATAACTATATCTGCGGCAGTTAGCTCATCGCCTGAAAAGTATGGCACATGCCCTAACCGGTCTTCCACCATTGCATAAGCCTTCTCTAGCCGGTCGCTAAAAAACAGGCTGGACGGGTCCTTAGACCCCAGTCGCTTGACTATCATTTCTCCCATAGCTGCTGGCATCATTGATCCGTTCGCAAAGTGCCACCAATATAGATAATCAGGGTAGTTGGGCTGGTCAGGGGGAACTGATAGTCTGCCTCCACCGTGGACATGTATAATGTACTCGATGATTGCACCCGACTCGGCTAAACGAAGTTCCCCATCGTCAATCACTGGTGCAGTTCCAGAAGGATGGAGCTTTTTGTACTCGGGCGGAGCGAGTCTGGTGACTGAATCACGTTCATAACGTATTAGTTTGTAAGGTATATCTAATTCTTCTAGTAGCCAGACAACTCGTTCAGATTGCGAGACTCCAAGGTGGTGTACTGTCAACATTATTAAAACTGAGTAGATAAATAAAGAAACTGCTAAGCATGGTCGGTAGAAAATACTTTCTAATTCGGCCTCAAAAAATAAAGCAGTTTCAATTTTATAGCAAGGTTGCTAAAAGCCTCGAATCATCACAAGGCTTTTTTTGTTTATTGTTGGTCTGATTTTGCAGGGAACAATAGTAACAAGGCTCACTGCAAACTTCCAAAAATTTCATAAAAGTGAGTATGCCAGACCGAACTTCCCTTCTTCAGATAACAAAGTTTAGTTCCTACAGGAGATCGACTTCACTGTGTCGATCGACCTGCATGATGTAATGTTATTATGTCAATGTGACAAAACTGTTCTTCCTGCAACCAAATACATTTTTCCAGCATTTGGCAGACTGCTCTATTAAGTGAAACAAAATGCCATATTCATATATTTTGATTTTGGTATGGCTACCTTCTAGGTTGTGTGTTAGGATACCTACAAAGGGCAATCTTGAGCCCTCGGATGCCGTTTGACAGCTGTACAATGTGATATGATGACACCATAGAATACTCGAACCCGAGATCTGAGTAATTAACGGGCTCAAATCACATATATTGATGAATAGATAATCTGAATTCCTACAAACTTCTGAGTCGCCGAACACCGATAGTAAAGATATTATAACTTTCCGAAGAAAAGATGAGCGCTTGCACACCTATTTATAGCGTCTGCTTCTTGAGCGTAGATCTTTTTTGAGAGACCCACGAAAAATGAAGTACACTTAAGAATGAGGTTTTTGTAGACGACTCTTTGATGGCTTTCGAAATAAAAGGATGTAGCAAATTATAAGAAGTTAGTTACGATGAAACAACTGGCAGTCCTAAAGGAAGTGAGATCATGCTCGAAGCTACGAATTGGGGGAATCGTAATCCGTTACCCAAAAAGGTTGTTGACAATATCTTCACGTTAACTTTTTGTCGCAATATTATTTACAATTATATACTTTTGTCGTGTTCAAGTATTTTTCATGTTTGTTTTGAGTTTTAGATCGTCATTGACTTTTACATGGACAAATATTGGAAGTGGTGGAATCAAGAAGCGGCTTTAAAAAAAAAACTAAAGTATACGCTTTTAAAAATAGCTATCATCTAAAATTTGCTTTAGGTGTGTCATTTTGCAACAAACTTGTTGTCGTGGTGCAAATCGTTCAGCAAGAAAAGAATAACAACTTCCTATTTAGGTAGTGCGGCTTATTTTCCAATGACGTTATATGCCCCACATGAACAAGCTGCCTTGAGTCCCTTTTAAGCACTTTTTTCCGTGGCTACTTCATCTTACATCTTACATCTTACCATTCGCTTAGTCCAGTAACATCGCCCAAAGGATTGTTCCTTAGACAAGACAATATAGTGTACGTCAACAATTAGGAGGAATTTTAATTTGCGGCTTTCAATCTGAAGAACAATAATGATACGCCACTTTCCCACGTTAGCTCGGTGCTGGAGGCGTCAAATTCGAGGAAAGCATGGTTAAGGACTCTGAAGCATAATTTTTTGGGAATTTTTGTCCAGAAATGTACTTCGGAAAAAGTGCAGCTGGATTTGCAATGAGATGAAGATCATTATTACTCTGAATTAGATTCTTATTGCTTACTATAGATAAATAAATATGAACTGAATACTGCAATGTTATTTTCAATTTCTGTTAATATCATTGCCTCAAAATAGATATGAGAGGCATGCTATATCTCAGAGCTCCCCCTTTTTTTTACTATTAGATGAGGAGAAGAACTCTTGGGAGTTATAGGGGAGCTAGAGAATGTGCAATTCCAATTTTAATCAGAATTGAAGGGAGATAGTCAGAGATACGAAATGGGCTTAGATAAACTTTCAGATGTGCTGAGGTTTTCTGGCGATGAAGCACTGTTGATTGCTTCTCTCATATCATGCTCGCAAAGTCTGCATTCTGAGATTATTTTCCAGATTATTGGAGAGAATTTGAAAGGAAAAACAAGCTAATTTGTAGAGAAATACCTCCAAATGAAGATATCACAACTCTTTTCGGTTTGAGATGATGAATAAACTGTAATCTCGAAGACACCCATGTGTATCAAGAGTACTGGTATCACACAATAATTATTCAGCTGCGCTATTCCAGTGGAGGCGGAAGCTGCTAAGGCTGGAAATCCTGCGATCAGGTGCCATTGGGATATGTGGACACTTGATTTACGTTCCCACTAATGAAATGATTGTACATAAACTATTATGCCTTACAACTTGCGTTACTTCTCAAATCTCAATGCTCAAAGTGACAAATATGCTGGCATGAGCCTTTCGTAGTTTTGAGGAATCTCTGAGACCAGGCCACTATTTGCAATGATTCTAGTGTCAAAATGTTTTGAATCTTCACTTTTCTGCTGCCCCAAGTTGATGGCTTCCAACATGAGGTAACGAAGCTGAAAGCCAAGAGACCGAAACCGAAGCATGAAAAAATAAAAGGTGAAGTTGGGGTCAGAGTGTAAGGCCGCTAAAGCTACCAGAAGGTAGTAACTGTCATTTTTTCGACATACGGATCGAGAATCACATGATTCTTAGCAAAAAACAAAACACTGTTCATTTAAGCAAATACAGACTTACAGCAGTACCTATAAGCATCGCACAAGGTGGCATTTTGTGGAAAGCATCTCCCTTTTCAAAAAAACTGTGCTTTAGGCTGAAAAACATTCAATATTGCAGCTGCCTGGCTGCAATAAGTTGGCATTATGAAGACATAAAGTACTCCAAAATGGCACTATCAGCTCCAGCTAACAAAGAGGGAAGACATTTTTGCAGATATTCAAAACTCTTGAATTGCTATTGGCTCTCCCACATTGCCATTACAGTACCGAAGGATACAGACCCTCAGAATTTGATAAAACTCACCAACCGCGGAGCACTCACTCAATAACAACAGTCGATTTAGCTGCTGTAAGAAAATATTTTGTAAAACACACCCAATTATATATCATCGAGACATGTTTTCTAAACCAGAAGAATTGATCTAACGAGAATTCTGATCGCTTCATCTGTAATCTCCCTTGTAATAATATAGGAAGGAGCTATCATGAGGTGGTCTCCAATATTATCAATTGCCTCAGAACCCATAACAGCCAACCCGTTGTTGAAACAGATGTCAGACACTTTATGTGCAACACCAGCAGCTTCAGAAAAGTGTTGTTTTGTATTTCTGTCCTTCACAAATTCGAATGACCAAAAACACCCAAGTCCTCTCACATCTCCGACGATCTTGTCTCATCATAGAGCACCTGTCGTAGCTTGGAACCAAAATATTCACCAGTCTCCTTGGCATTTTGGGTCAGATTGTCTCTTGCTATTTTTTTCTGTACTGCTAGTGAAACCGCACAGATGAAGGAGTGCGAGTGATAAGTCTGAGACCCAAGAATAGTGTCAGATCCATTAACGAAAGCAGCCCTCACTTTTGGAGACACTAGCACAGCAACAATAGTAACGTATCCTGAAGCTAAAGTTTTGCCAGCTGTTTGCATATCAGGTCCAACAAAGCCTTTCAAAGGGTCCTCTTGGGTCATAAATTGTTCCAACGCATGCACTGATCCACAGCGAGACATGCCACACATAACTTCATCAAGAATAAGTAGTGCACCATATTTATGGCAGATATCCCGGCATCCATCCGAATATTCTGGTAATGGAGTCTCAGATCGGATTGTGGCACCCGATACTGTTTCTATAATGTAAGAAGCGACTTTGTTTGGGCCGGCATTCTGGAAAGCTGCTCCCAACTATTCCAACAATCTATCGTTGTACTCTTCATCTGTCTCTCCTTTGAACTGTTCACG
The DNA here is from genome assembly GCA_030579375.1 of Ogataea populi-albae. NCBI lineage: Eukaryota > Fungi > Ascomycota > Pichiomycetes > Pichiales > Pichiaceae > Ogataea > Ogataea populi-albae. Next base: position 20,173 of record JAKTQY010000023.1, on the reverse strand, counting down.
ATATCTATAGATACTTTTAACTTTGGGGGTGAGCTCTTTTGGCAACAGAATACTCTCATTAGGGCCTCACCTGCAACCAGATGTAGACATCGCACCAATAGTGTAACCATGATAGGATACTGATATCGAAATGAAAATCGATCTTTGCGGCTCATCTTTTTCTTCATAGTACTGATCTACTATCTTGAGAGCATTATCGTTAGCCTCTGTCCCCTAACCGCTGAAAAGCGCTGCTCCAAAAACACCCTTTGGCGAAAGCTCAAAATAAACTCTGCCAAGTCTTCTGCATTCTTGTTACCCATCATTAGAGGAAACGAGTAGACAGATGTAGCGGCAGCTGTTCCTATGGCGTCCATAATTTCCACATCATGGACGCCTATTGCACCCACAGCGGCTCCCGTAGATAAATCAAGAACTCTTCTTGTCTTCCCAGTATACGGATCTTGAACTGCGGTTTCCATACCTTTACCATCCACAACAAAGGGGCGCGTTTTAGACCCAGTTGCTTGAAGCAGACGCGATTCTTTGACAATCATACTGAATATTCTCATTATTAGCACACACCTTCCATAACCCAAGTCTTGAATCCACTATGCACAACCATACTGAGATTTGAAACCAACCTGCTTTCATATTGTTCAGAAAACAAAGAAAAGTATAAACAGACTGTTCGTTGTGTAACCCCACTTTTCTGAACTTCTCTTGCAAGTAAATAAGTATTCGGGATCAATAGACACCGCTAAGCTTTATATCATTCATATTTTGAGTATTTTCTCCCGAAATAAAGGCTGGACCTATCATATCCATTCAAAGGGGTTTTTTTGTCGGAATCCGCACTGGTCAAATTTTCAATTTAGGACCTTTAATTCAGGACCTCTTAGCCGACGCTTGCACATACTTTGATTAATTTATCTTCGTTTTAACACTAGCGTGTAGCGTGTAGCGTGTATTGCTTAAATGAAATTATCTGAAAAATATATCCCCATGATAAGAAAAAGACCACTTGTTTTTTTTTTTGCAAGCTCACACAATAAGGAGTTTTGAAAACAATTTCGATATATTGGGCAGCCACTCCGCCAACCTTTTCACCGAACTTAGCCACCGAGATGACCGCGATGAGCCACCTGTGAAGAGACTTTTCTTTTGCATGTATTGGGACTGGCTAGTCCAGTTAAGATTCCCCTATCACAACAACTCATGTCAGTAGTCACCATTACATAGCCTTCGTTATCATCAATATCCAGTGACATGAATCCACATTAAAAACTCAAGATGTTCAGAAGACAGCAGGGAACCTTGAAGCCAACTGAAGTTTTTTCAGAGAAGATATTCAATGTTCTTTTGAGATAGAGGGGAAATTTCAATGATAAAGGAGAAAAGGCAAATGGCAGTTTATCAGTTTATTGGTTTCGATCTTTCACAATTCTCAAAGACTTATTTCGGTGCTCTTACTCAAATCAGATAGTTTACTGGATAATACGAGGTCTCAATGATCTGTTAACATTTAGATTATTCGTCACCGTTATGTTAGCTATCATCTTATGCAGCAGCTAGCTTCATGTCAAACGCAATACCCTACCATCAAAACTCAAACTGACTACTGACTCACTTGGTAAACCACCTTCCTTTTTTTGGTCCTAAATAAACTTGTGACCATTTTACTGGTGGCAAAATCGATGAAAAGATTCACATGATGGGTTGTCATCGAATCCGTTAATCCACTGAAAACAAAGTCTAGCAAAAAGGAACCGTTCAAAGTTGATACCTACCTTTTTCACGTTTTGCATGCCCTCTCAAAAACTGAAGTATTGCATACTCCTTACAAGTGCCAATCTGAGTGTCAATCAGTTGAGACCAAGTGAGAGGAAAAGTTATCGTATCCTCGACCAATCGCTTTTGGCATAAATTCAAAGAATGAAAAGAGGGCCAGCAGTCTTCCAAAATCAAAGCCGCAAGAGACACCTAGTTTTCGCTCTCAGTTAATGTAGTCTCAGTAAGATCAGTATCCTCAAAAAATTAGTGATTCATTTCCCTTGATGCAAGTGATCCGGACTCGTCAGGTTTTCATTTCTCCATTGATTATTGAATGATCCCCGCTTGAGATTGTTCAAAAGTAATTTGACCATCCTTCTGAAATAGCTAACATGAGTTGGCGGCCAATTTCAATACCCCTCGACCATAACGATCAAAAAATCAAAAAGGGATTCAAAAAAAAAAAAAAAACTCTTGAAGTCTTGAACAAATACCAGATAAACTTATCATGAGAGCTAGTGTTCTAATCGAGAATACACAACAGTAATTCTTTCAATGATTGATTTTAAATTAGGAGGGAAAAGATTCAACCATTTTTTGGCAATTTGTTTATCATTTTAAGTTAAGGCACCCATAGTTATTTGATTATGTCGTGAATCGAGAAGTTACTTTCAAAATAGAAATGACATGGATTGGATGTCATGCAGCTCAATGCGCTGGCTGTTTGAGTCAAAAATATCGTTTATCAGTTTTCTATACTCTTAGCTCAAAGTCACTTTACCATTTTTTGGTCAATATCTTTATATTCGCAGTATATGGCATTCTTGTTTCGATACGAAAACTTTGTGAAGAACTGAGTTAAGGGATCTGCGGAAACGAGCTTGTTAAGCTCATACATATGGTGAGCCAAGTGAATTCTTCTATTTGGACTCAAAGATGAAGCTTCAAATACAGAGTCAGGTTATCTCATGGTAATACTTAATATTTTTTTATTACTGAAGGTGATACCTTCTGCGTGCAGCTTAGCCTTCGAAAAAATGATATAGTAGTAATAGTGAGTAACCTTTCGCTATCCTGATTCGGGAAAAACAGAAAATCCCAAGACCAGACAGGCTTTTTATTTGGTTGATGGTAGATAGCCTGTCGTTTCAGTTACATTATGAGAATACTGGAAATAGTGCCACTGCGGTTTCGTGGAGGTGCCTGAGTAGCTAGCTGGTCGAAGATATCCTACAGCCAATTGCTGATGGCTGTGCTGGTGAAATATTTGTTTTTACCGGCATCGGCCGTCCCGTCGAGGCATTCAGTAGTTTTTCGAGCGTACGGTTCTGGACGGCCGCTGCCGTATACTCCGGAGAGTCTGCCTCTCACTCTAGCCTACTGGGGCCGTAAGTAGTTTGAAGCCGCCTGGACCGGTACATCATTCTCTCGTCAAAGAATTTAAAACTATTTCTAACTTTGACTCTTGCATCAGGAATCACCTGTTACAACTATTATAGATCCCCTCCTATGTGGCAATGCATATCTTTGCGGTCTTGGCATAGGTAAATAATCGATATCTTGAGATTAACAACAATCTCGAATGCATTTCTCGGAAGCCAAAATAGGACGAGACGGTAGAACGTTTTTGTGAAAACTTTATTCAGACCTAGCAAGATTTTTCTGGAGAGCTGCTTCCCAACGGTGGCTGAATCAGTATCAAACCATCGGCTGGATGCCACCGAGGAATTTTTCGCTCCCGAAAAAAAGGTATTGCCGCTGTAGAGATTATTTTTTCCTTTGTGCCCCTCCATCACCAAAGGGCTGAAAAAACGTCACCCAGCTTCTTGAAGTTTCTGTCGCAGCCTGAGAAATGCGCGCACAGTTGAGACCCATTGAGGGCTAGCCCTTAGTTAAAGCCATCTCATTTCTGTTATCAAAAGTTTGTGTTATCCACGGCCTCAGCACAATTAGAATCCTAGGTTTAGCAATGGTCAATGATATTGTATCTTGCCCAATACGTTATCTCCTGCCGATGACTGGAAGAAGTGTTTCCTATATATTATAAAGTAGTGTGGTGCTCATTCCTAAGACCAACTCGATAAGCTCACCGCTTATAGTTTTTGATCAGAACGCCAATCTGGGGAGATAAGTGTGCCGAATACGGGTTAGCCCCGAAAAAACTATTGGACCTTGATTTCTGAATTAAGTAAGTGGACGCACAAAAGCCGTAAGTCACATGACTTACCGATGCTTGACTAACTGGAGAAAAGAGAGGGCTAGTGAGCAACCAGCATAATATCTAGTGCTCTTATCTGGCTATGAAGTGAGATGCAGATAAAGTGGACGGGAAAACAACAAGAAAACATAATCAAAAGGTCATTATCATATGGCCGGACGCTCTCGGTTTGAACCTTGGATAGAAATATAAATAGACAAAACTCTGCACTTCTCTAAATTGATGTGTGAAGATCAAAGTTGAGAAAAGAGATCAAGACTACTATACCAATGAATACATTGTCACCTCTTAGGTCAGTCAAGTCTGGCATAGTGGTGCGAACCAGCGGCGTGAGATCGAGCCAGTCCTCGATCAGGGAGATCAGTGCGAAAGATGCAGTAGATGATGTTGATTTGTTACACGAGATTGGATATAAACAAGAGCTTAACAGAAAATTCTCCACATTTCAGGTATTTGGTATTGCATATAGTATTATGGGTGTTGTTCCTTCGATAGCTTCGTTGGTAGGAACAGGCTTGACAGCTGGTCCTGGTGGTTTTGTTTGGTCTTGGTTTATTTCGTCCCTGTTCGTTTTGAGTGTGGGAGTTTCAATGGCACAGCTGGCCAGCGCTATTCCTACTTCGGGAGGTCTTTACTTCTGGACATTTTACTATGCTCCTGAAAAATACAGAGTGCCTCTTTCCTATCTTATTGGCTTGTCCAATACCATGGCGTTGTGTTCAGGTCTTGTTTCTGTTGGATACAGTAATGCAGAAGAAATTCTCGCTGCAGTATTTATCCAGAAGAACGGAGACTTTGAGATTACAACAGGAATTACTTATGGGGTTTTTGCAGCTTGTCTAACTGCTCAGGTTATATGCACATGCGTTTCTTCCGGGAATACTGCCGCTCTCCAAAGCACTTCCGCCATTTCTCACACAGGTTTGATTGTGTTATTTTTTATTGCGGTTCCTATTGGTACTAGAATCAATGCCAGCTTCAATGACGGAAAGTTTATTTTTGGAGAAGTTTCCAACTACTCAGATTGGCCGATTGGATTTCAGTTCTTCTTGTCGATGATGACTAACGTTTGGACACTTGCTGCTTTTGACTCCTGTGTACACATGTCTGAGGAAGCTAAAAACGCAACATACGGGGTACCTATTGGAATTGTTAGTGCCATCAGCGCATGTGCAATTCTTGGATTCTTTGTTGTTATCGTTGTTAATGCTTGCATGAGCCCTGACGTTGCGGCAGTTCTAGCAACTGACACCGGGTTCCCTATGGCTCAGATCATTTATGATTCGTTAGGACGCAGATGGGCCATTGCTATGATGTCTCTAATTGCTGTCTGTCAGTGGTTGATGGGTGCGTCTGTTGTTGCTGCTCTTTCTAGACAGATTTGGGCGTTTGCCAGAGATGATGGCCTTCCTTTCTCTAGCATAGTTAAGGTTGTGAACAAGAAGCTGAGGGTTCCAATTAGAGCGATTATCTTCGCCTATATCATTGCACTGATGTTGGGTTGCCTCTGTTTTGCGGGAAATAGTGCAGCCAATGCGCTTTTCTCACTGGCTGTTTCGGGTAACTACGTCTGCTGGTGTACACCTATTGCGCTAGCTTTGACCACTGGAAGAAAGAAATGGAAACCTGGAAAATTTTACTTGGGTGACAAACTCTTCAAAATAAACGGAATAATATCCTGTACGTGGGGTCTATTTATCACTATCATCTGTATGATCCCAACTACTAAAGAAGTGCAAAAGGATACGATGAATTATACCGTCGTTATAACCTGCGGTGTGTGGATTTTGTCCATGGCATACTTCTACGTTTATAAATTTAAAGATTACCATGGACCACGTTCGAACTTAAGTGATAACGATATAATTGCCACTGAAGTCGACAGCATTCCCCACCCGGGAGAGAAAGTCAACAGTGCTTAGTGATAAATAAATGTATTCTAACACAGAACTTGAGTTAATATGGGAACCAATAATTTGTCAGAGATGTGCATTTGCAAAAAAATTTATTACTGAAAAAAGTTATCTCTGTTCATAGTTTATGCTACCTCCCTTTTGAATTTATAGATTTATTCCTGCTTACGTTATACAACCAGCTGCATACAGATTCTGAATCGATACACTGGAGCACCTTCCCCACATAAAAATGCACGACTACATATAATTGTTAAAGACAAGATGCTGAAATAGTGGGTGCAAGTGGTCAGTTTTCTGGGATTTGCTACCTGGTAAATTTGAGCTAGAGCAGGAAGTCTTGTATCACTATAGCTCTCTTCATGAACTTCAATAGCAGAAAAGCTACGTGGGTTCTTTGAAGATATCAAATAATTAGCTTTTTGATCAGGACCTGCTCACTGACCGGAATGATGCTTAGACTTAGCTCGTTAGTCTCAATGAGCAAAAATGAGTTCGTTTTCTTCAAATTCGGGCACCACCTTGAATCTAACATAGTGACTTGTTCTATACGAAAATTATCGGTCTCGACGAAACTGAATGGATCTCCGCTTGTGCAGACGCTGAGCCGGTCGCAAAGCTAGAACTCCGACGCCAAAAAGTTGGTCTTTTTCTGTGTAGCGAGATTGGAAGTTTTCGCGGTCATGGATGTGGTAGGAAACTTTAGAACTGAAAATCGGGTTTGTCAAATTTATTTGACGGGGTGCTGCAGATTCGCTAGCTTATTCTGTGATTTACAAAGTAAACGAGGGGAGTACAGCGGAGACAGAATTCTTCTGCAACAGGAGAATGAGTGATAATCAACCAGAACTGCTCAAAGAAGTATAACTGGAGCTTCCCCACCTTGAGTTCCCTACCAATAGGCCCAACTCTCTCCTCTTAACTCTTACCTCACAAATCAATGCTTTATGAAGAAGTATTTTAGTTTGTACTAAGATTCCTTTTGTTCCCCACTCAGAGAAATCCCAAAAGGGTGAATAACATCATGCAGCTCGCTGCTTCTCTGTGTTGACTGCAAGGGGTGCCTGAATACTTGAATGAAGATAGGCCTTAGGGTTCTCCACTGCGCTAAGAATATAAAGATGTCAATGTCTCCATCCAACTTCAAAATGGACCAGCTGAAGCTTCATCATATAAATAAAAATCAAAACGAAAGAAAATGGCTTTTAAAAAGCAAAAAACTGTCTCGGGTAGAAGCCTGGTTATTCTTCTCGGAGTTCTCAATGGTGTGACCATGTCATGGTTTGGCTATGACCAAGGTGTTATATCTGGTGTGCTAATATCTTCAGACTTCCTGAAACATTTTCCAATGATCAATAACCCTAATATTTCAGGTATTACTTCCAGTTGTTTCTCTCTCGGAGCCTTTGCTGGGGCAGTTGCTACTTTTGCATCTGGGGAGAGACTTGGCAGAATTCCTGTCACCCTTATTGGAATTGTATTCAATATAGTCGGTGCTGTTCTTCAGATTACCTCTTTTCATTTTCCTCAATTTATTATTGGACGTGTAATCAATGGAATGGGTATGGGTATCACATCCTCTGTGTCACCAGTTTATCAGGCAGAATGTTCAAAAGCAGAGCATAGAGGAAAGATGATGGTTCTCATGCCTCTCTTCAATACTTTTTTCTACATGATTTCTTTATGGATGAATTATGGATTTTATTTTACAAATGGCCCGCTGGAATGGAGGTTTCCACTGGCTTTCCAACTGTTGTTCCCATTCTTTACTATTCCTTGTCTTATTATGCTTCCGGAATCTCCTCGTTGGCTGATGAATCAGGGGAGGTATGATGAAGGGCTTCAAGTTTTAGCTCAATTGGAGGGTTCTGATGCCACTATCGAAGATGAAGAAGTTCAAAAGGAATACTACAACATTATGGCTCTTATTGAAGAGGAGAAAGATCACAGTATCTCATGGAAAAAGTTTTTTCTATCAAAGGACGAGGATAAAAATTTCAGAAGAGTCATTTTAGGTTGTGGTGGTCAGCTAATGCAACAGTTCTCAGGTGTTAATGCCTTGGGATACTATATGCCAACAATCTTGACTAAGCAACTTGGTTACGACGCTGCCATGTCAAAACTGTTGAGTGCTTGTGTTGGCATATGCTATGTGGCAGCAGCGGTTGTTTGTCTGTTGATCATTGACTCATACGGAAGAAGAAAGCTTATGTTATTTGGTGCCATTTCCTGTTCCATGTGCTACATAATTGCTGCAGTTGCAGTGAAAGTTGCTGAAACGAAAGCAGTTTATGAAATGGGTTGTTTAACTGTTTTTAGTTTCTTTGCTTACTATTGGTTTTTTGGTATCACTTACTCAAAGGTACCATGGATTTATGCAGCCGAAATCAATTCTTTGCGTTGGAGAAGCCGTGGTCAAGCGGCATCTACTGGAACTAACTGGCTGGGCTCATTCATTGTCACTCAGTATACAGATGCGGCGATAAATAACTTGGGATGGGGATTTTATTTGCTATTTGCTATTATTGTGGCTCTTTTCTGGCCAATAGTTTATTTTTTCTATCCAGAAACATCTAGAAGAACTCTTGAAGATGTCGACTTTATGTTCCAGCAGTACGGTGATCTGTTTGTTCATTGCAACCGCGATATGATCATTACCAAAAGACCAGAAAAGTTTGTTGAAGAGGAAATAATGAGAGTTCAGGCTGGTCAAGAATATGTTAGGAATATCAAGGCTGATGATGCAAAATTGATTGTTGAGCATATGGAGGAGACTGCTTGAGTAAGTAGATTATCATTTATTGACTTATATGAATTTTAAAAAGTTTTGAAAATCAATACAGTTTGCGAAATGAACCGATACCCTGCTACTCTGAAAAAAACACAGCGTAACCGTAAACTTATGTCAACGTCAGTTTATTTTTTATAGGGTTTACATTTTATAGAATAAGTGGGGGAAGGTACAGATATCGTTGGATAGAGTTGTTCAATATTTATCATTTTCTTTCGAAAATTGTCTAGCTGACAGTATTTGTAAACTTTATTTTCGAAAATTATGCAAGGTGCTGTCAATCGACCGAAAATAGCAAACTTTACTGATCGATTTGAATCTTACAAATTGGGACGTGCAAGTGATTGACCGCTGCTTAGCTCGAATGCCGCTTCACGAACGAAAGAGACGCTTATCATCCCCGTTATAGTCAAATAGTCTTGTATAACATGGTTAATGAATATTGACTTTCTAGGAAAAAAAAGCGGAGAGGATAATTACTTATCTATTGTAACCGATCTATTATACATAGATAGGTCGCATTGGATCAAAAGTGAATTTGCTTCTTCTCTGAATTTCAGTGAGACTTGCTTTCTACCCCTGACTATTCAAAATCTCCACTTTTTCAAATAATTTTGAAGGTGGGGGTAGGTGAGGGGGAGCAGCTAACGAGAGAGACACTGAGTACCATCGGAATGGTATAAATATACTCCAGAAAGATCCTTGGGTATGAAAATCGGATTCATATCACATTCGTTAGCAACAAACTGCAACACAAACGATGAAAATGGTCTCAATCTACGACGCAATCACTAAATTCACTACTGTCTCTTTGGACACAATGGCTGAAGAGGACAAAAACTACCTCATGACTAAGTACAACATTTCATTTCAAAATGCAACCTCCAACCAGGCAATTTGCTACAATAACTGGTTGACCCACCCGGAAAACGTTTTAGAGGCCATTGAGTACGTTAACAGGAAGGCCAAGTCCATTCCAAAAACTTCGGCTGATGATAGTTACGCCGCATACGTTGAGAATATTATTTTTTATGCCACTGCTGTCACCGGGCGTAACCAACTGAAGGGTCTTAAGGGCTGTGTTTTAGCCCAAGTTCTTCCTGCTCTCTGTTATGACCCCGAAGCAACATATGACTACGCTAAAAAACTCATCAATGCTTTTGAAGAGTTTGGGGTTGATAGATCAAAAGTGATCATCAAGATCGCTACATGCTGGGAGTCTATGCAGGCTGCAAAGATGTTGTGGAACAAGGATAAAATCCAATGTTTGGGGACCGTGATCCACACTTTAGAACAGGCGGTGATAGCTGCTGAAGCAGATTGCAAGGCTATTTCTCCTTATGTTGATAGTGGTGCAATAAACAACGATCCAGGCTCCTATATAAAAGAAACGACTCTGGACCGCAATTATGGTTACAATATCAGCGTCCAAATTCACAAATACTATAAAGCATACAATGTGAAGACTATCAATTGTGTTGCCGCTCAAATTGGAATCCCTTCTATTGTTTCTTTGATTGGTGTCGACGAAATGACTTTGCCCGTTATCTCGCTGCATAAAGTTTTGAACACTGAAATGCCAAACGGCTATCCTTATCCGGCTTTGAAGGCACATTATTCACCAGAAGAGGCTGGTCCAAAAGTCTCCTATATCAATGATAAGGCTGCATACTACGAGAAGTTTAATTCAAACCCTACTGCAGTTGAGAGATTTGACGTTGCTAAAACCTTGTTCACAGGATTTGCTGACAAGGCCGACGTTTTAATCAAGAGCATTTTGATTGAACACGACTATATTCCCTACTAATTCCAAAGAGGTATTGTCTTTGCCACATGATAGAGTTAACTCAGTTCTGTGTAGCCTGTAGAGATTTATTGTTTTTGGAAATAATTTGCGTTTGATATGAAGTTCGGTCAAAACCATAATCCTAAAAAACGAGAAGTTGGTAACCAGTGATAACGTAACAGCATCAAAAAACATTTCAAACCTTGAAATCAAGCGCACCTACAGTTGCCTGTCACGACCTCAAGTATTCAAATAAGATCAAAAAGGTGCTTTCCTAAGAAAGTTTCAAAGTTCCAGGAACGCCTTTCAATGTTTGTCCACATAATGCCTTCATAGCCCTTATTATTATTGGCACTATCAATAAATTTGATCGGACAAATAAGGGCTTAGAGACCTGCATCTCTTATTTACTTTTGGTATATAATCTCTCCTCCAGAATCTACACTTTAACATTTACAATAATTAATTGAAAATAAAATTTTAGACATGGGAGTTAAATATTGAGTTTCAGGCAACTGCTACGTCAGTCAAAGTAGGATCAATTGAGATGTCACCGACAAACCAAGACGCAAGATTGAAAAAGAGTCTGTTCAAAAACTCGCTCATTAACTCAAACTGATAGGCAGTAGAGTCGAACTAGAGAGTTTTCCATTGACTATTTAAATTCCTCGTCATAGTCAGTTAAAACAATTCTGTATCTGACATCGTTCGAATAGCATCTTTCCAAAGCCTCCTTGATACCGCTCACTCCGACAGGAAGTGATTCAAACCACGCCCCTATATTGTGCTTGGCGGCCAGATCCAGCATATTCAACATCTGTCTACGGCTTCCTAAATGTGAAGATCCCAACAGAGCACCGTTTTTAAGGAAACCAGATGCTTGAACACTGAATGGTTCTTCTGGAAGTCCAACAGAAATCATTTTTCCATGTACTTTCAAACATGCCAGGTAACCAGGAAGATCAAAGTTGGATGACGAATTACCACATGAGATGATTATATCTAACTTTCGGGCGTATTTGAGCTGCCAATCGTTTTCCTCTCGGGTTGCAATAAAATGGTCAGTGCCTAATTTGATAGCATCATTGAGCTTTTTTGCAGTTCTGGAAAACGTATATACTTCCGCACCAAGGGTTTTGGCAAACATGATTGCAAAATGTCCTAGACCACCTATCCCAATAATCCCAACCTTAGAACCGGGGCCGACGCCGTTGGTGACCAACGGAGAATAAGTAGTGATACCAGCACATAGCATTGGTGCCGCTTGTTCATTAGCAAGGGAGTCTGGAATTGGAAATACAAAGTGCTCGTGTACTCTGATGTGAGATGAATAGCCCCCGAAGGTTTTGCTGCCATCCTCATAAAAATCGTTGTAGGTATCAACCCATTTTGGACAATAAGTTTCATGCTCTTCTTTACATGAAGGACATTGTAAGCATGCCCAAACTTGGGCTCCACACCCAACACGTTGACCAATCTCCACACTTGCGACTTTATCTCCGATTCTGACGACTTCACCAATTATCTCGTGGCCTGGTATTACAGGAAGATCGGGCTTGGTCCAACCACCTGTAGCAGTGTGCACATCACTACCACATACACCACACGCTGTGATCCTAATGTCGATGTCATGTTCATCAAAAGGCTTTGGTTTGAAGGAGATCTTAGTGACCGTAGACCATTTATTGGTGTCTGTGATAGCGTAGCCTTCAAAAGTATCAGGATATGTCATGTTGAAAGAGAATCTGCGTTAAAAAACAAAATCCTGAACCTAGCATGCTGGGCAGATAGTATTAATGCTTTATATCCTATCACGTGGAATCAAACAGAGTTGGAAAAGACGCCACAAGAGTCTGCCCCGTGCTTTCTTGTGGAGATCAGGCCAATCTCCCCAAAATAGGCAATATCGCGAATCTTAATGAATGACACATGGCAAGATGTGGAGATTTTTTGACTATGAGGGAAGATAACGGGGATCCAATCAAAACTCTGTTTACTCTGGAAGGTAATATAACCTGTATCTCACTTTTGCCAACTTGGGAGATATAAGAGAGCTAAATTCAACATCTACAAGTTGATATCTCCGAAAAAAGCATTCATGAAGCCGTCAATAAGGGTATTTTTCAAGAAATCAGTAATTTCCGTAACTTAACATGGTTAACTCTACAGATTGACAAACTTTTTTCATCACCATGAGCATTTCACCATATTTGCATGTGCAGGCTGGTGCTGTTTTATCGTTCATACACGTTCCGAGCACTTTCAATTAGTTGCAGTCAACAACATGTTTTAAAACTGAGTGTGGATGCAATGATATTTGAATCTCTCACTGAGGCGAAAAAAAGCAGATAGATTCAATTTTTTGAAGAGTAACTGCCTGGGAAGGGATTCTGGAGGAATTAATGCGTTTATGTCAAATTTTGGGAGAATTGTCAAAGGACATACTAATGAGAATGTAATGAAACCGAATTCCAGACTACTGGGTAATGTGTTTTGACAAGCTTGAGAGAGCTCACTATTTTCACTAGCAGAAAAATATCTCACCACTTCTCGAAGTAATTTTTCTACATCCAAGTCCTATTGTTCAATGTCCTTCTTTTCATCTTCAGCTTACAGCTTATTGTTTTTGGAAATTTGATGACAAGCTACAACAAGTCAACAATATACAGACGGCAACAATTTGACTCGTCTTTTTTCTGACTTCGTATTCATGATGCCGTAAACTCAAAGCAGGTTATCCCTCCTTTCATGACGCGCTCTCATCTGGAAAAGGTACATTTCTTGTGGATTACATTTCCGACTACATATTGAGTGCTATAATTTAGCCTTGTTATTTGGGCCGTGCATATACTCATGCAAAGAGTCCAAAATGTAAATGTATGGTTTTATGAGACTACGAGGGCTAACCTCTCGAAAATTGCAATAACTTCAGTAGTAAAGCCTTAAAATTTACCTAACCTTCTCATCGATTTTAGGCTGTGATGATTAGAACAAAAATTGTCTACTTCAGTCATCGATACGAATAGTACCTCTCTTTCTATTATAATAAAAGCCTTTATGGGATTGAAAATAGGTGGAGAAATTTAAATTTATCGCATTTTTCCGATCATGAATTTACTTCTATAGTGTGAGACTGTTGGTTGCAGCACCTCTTGAGGAGCCAGAAGCCATTCAAGCTAGAGTTCCATGAAATATTCTGAAATAAAATAAACTACCAGTTGCCCTGCAGACTGTGTGTTGATTCATCTTTGCTGAACCAGCTCCGGGTATTATTTTCATACAACTATGAGTATTGGCAGCCAAAGTTGAAAAACTCACCCCAATTATCTTACCTAAAATTAATGAATCAGACACTTTATTACATACTGAATCAGAGAGCCCTACTATGCCCGGATAATATTGTAAAACATGTCCCGAGGTACCTTGGTGCACCAATATCCCTAGTGGCATTGTATGTCAATTTTTGCTTCTTCATCCTATTTACCCCATTCTATATGTTGCTAGTTCAGGTGCTGGATTTTCTTCTATAATATATTTTCTGGTTCTTCGAGAATCCTTTGCTTTCAGATGAACAACTAGTTCAAGTTTAAATGAACCTCGGCTGAATTAGGCTCAGGATCATTCGATGTCATTACAGGCAGCTTTACGTTTGTCAACAGTTCTCTCCACAGCGACTTCTTTAAGGCTAATATTTGGAACACAATGGTCGAGTTCGGACTGCAAACTCAATCCAAATATTAGTTTTTAGCAACATCTTCATCTTAGGTACATCTGCACTCATGCTTTTGATTTGAGATTCATATGTCGTCCGATCGACCCAATTATATATACATGACTGCTGACAGCCCTCACCAATAATGATAACCGAATGCATTATTGCTCTCTCAGAAGTCGAAAATGTACCTTGTACTTCCCTGGTCAAAAAGGGAACCGAATTAAATATACTTCACTAAACCCCATTCTGATCCAAAATTGGGGAGCATTTTTTTGCCTCGTCATTCAGGATAAAGGTTCAATGTGAACTTCTATTTGATCCAATTTTTGGTAATCTTGATATCGGCTCTTTCAAATAAGATGCAAAAAAGGATTATGAAGAAGGATACAGTTTGAATGAAAACTTTCTGCAGATAGTTGCTGCTTTGTTTTTGAAAGTTGCTCTTCAAAATTTATTTGTGGCTCGACGATGAACCGTGATAATTAATGCTCTCGAAAATATTCCTCGCTGTGCTTGAGAATATAAACTTGAAGAAGACATCCGAACGTACAACATTTGAATTATTTTCATAAGTAGTCAAGCCGAGAAGTGTTCGTGTTGATGTATAGCTAATCGAGCTACCGCTGCATCTTTTCCTTCGTCGATGATAGCTCCATATCAAACACTAGCTTCATCTGTGATTTAATGAGAATAAGATCTACCACTGGCTCATAGTAAATCGTGAAATATGTTATTCTTCGTTGATAGCAGCTATTTATCACTATCAAAGGTGAAAATAATGATTGCTGTATATTTTTCAAAGATTTTTGATCCTATGAATTCAAACATGACCACAACAGGCCTTCTGGTTCAACCTACCTTGAATTTGAGACAATTAAGTTAGTTCCGGATATAACGACCAAGCTGCTGAAAATTCATGAGTCTGGGTTACCAGATCCCTATGATAGAGCAAATATGATCACTAATTTTGGCTATCAACGTAGTTCGGATAAAAAACGCGGATATCGAGGATTTCTCAATGCGTTATTTCTGCAGCCTTTATTGTATTCAAGACAAAAACTGCTTATAGGTTCTGCTATTCCGAGAAGGATGCCAAAAGAGGCTGATTGGTGACTCTATGAGGACAAGCCAATGTTCTCAAATAGAAAAACAATGCAAATCTGGATGAGTTATGCATTGTGAGAAGTGTGGAGCTAATTGACTATAAAACAAGAATACGGTGATCCAATCATAAATCTTCTCCCAAGAGTATAATATAGCCCGTGCCCAGTTTTTGCCAATTAGGGAGATACAAGAACACTGAATGCAAGATCTACGACTCGAGATCCGAGCTTTGAATTTTCGAAAAAAACAGCATGCATCAAGACGTCATTCACAATGCTTCAAAAAAACCAGTACATGTCATTCGTAGTTGTTTACCACTCGAGATGGGTTTGTTACCGAATTGGTTCAGCCTAGTGGAAGAAGAGCAAGCAACCTATTCGATCATGCCTAAAAACGAGCCCAAAAACGAGCCTAATACCAATTAAGTAGCCTGATACCCCACAACAGAAACGGTTACCCGCCCCAAACGGTTTATCCAAGGAGATCGGCAAAAATAAGGATCAGCAAAAAAGTAACCGAGTTCCGGTAACTAGCCGAGGAGCCGATATGTATGGGGCATCCCACACACACAGTGCGCCGCAGTAGTTGTAAGTAACACAGTTGACTTCGAAAGTTCACAAACGTTCTCTGGAATGCGGATAAATCACCATACTTGCATGTGCGGGCTCATGCTGTTTTTCTTACTCATACAACTTTTTGCCACTTTCGTTAAGTTGCCGACAAAAATTTGTTCCATAAGCGAGTGCGGATACTATCATATTTGCATTTCTCACCTAGGCGAAAACAAAGGCAGTTAGACTCAAGCTAAATTTTAAGAGTAACTACCCGGGAAGGAATATTGGGGGAGCTCAAAAGGTGATGACCATACTATAAGTTGGTAAATCTGTGGAAGACCCAGAATTTAGAATGTAGTGGGAACGGCTTGGAGACTGCCAAATCGTAAGTTTCTGTAGATTTGAGTAATCTCACCACTTCCCCGGCCGAAAAGTCTACCCACTTCTCTGTAGCCATCTCTCTGTGAGCCCTCTTCTCGAAGCATCCTTCCGACATTCCAGATCTATTGTTCAACATCCTTTCCCAACATCCCAGTCCAGCAATTTCACTGTGTTTCACGGTTTTTCGCGGTAATTTCGCGGTAATTTCACGGCAACTTTATGGTAATTTCACTCCTTTTTTGCTAACTTCGTATTAAGTATGCCGTCAAACGAAAGCAGACCCTTTTGTTCTCTTTATGACGCGCACTCATCTGAAATAAGGCTACATCTCTTGGTGGAATACATTTCCCAACAATAGACCGAAATTTATAAGTTTCTTTGTTATTTGCACTTTGCGTCTATATATGCAGAGAGCCCAATAAGTAAATGTGTCGTTTTGTGGCATAACCTGCAGCCAAGTGGTCGAAAACTGCACCAAATCTGTTAGTACAGGCTTGAAAGGATGTAACTTGCTCATCATTTCAACTCATCTAACTGTTTTTGCAAAACTTAGTTTCATTTCCGGATAACTACGATGGCAGCGAACATCATGAAATCTAGTCATCGATGGATTTGATGCAGCTACGCTAATGATAAAGCCCAACCTTTGTGGGGTTGGCTAAATTAGTTCCAGCTTGAAATCATCGGACTTCCTCGATCAAGCGTTCCCACTGATAGAAGTTCGATATGACTCTAATATCCTCTGACGAGGTACTCAAATCAGAGTCCCAATAAAACTGCTGAAATACAGTAAAGTGAGTACCATGCAGAGTGTGACATCGCTCATCTCTACTGAATTAGCTGCAAGTACTATTTTCATACTACTGTAACTGCTTGCAGCCAATTTTGATAAACTCACCCCAATTGTCTCCCCTCAAGCGGCTCTAAATGGCTTCAGCCTAAACTGAATGGCATTAGCATGCCCAATTCTTATTATATCGGGCAGTTATGCACATTAGTTGATAATCAAACGACCACTTGCTGCCATGTGAGTGCCACATCAAGAATTAGAACTGGTCCAGAATAGGTGTCATAATAAAATTAAGACGTTTGAAAATAACTCATTCTCTTCACATTTGGAACACGGTTGACAGAGTGTATTGTAACCTTGTGCTTTGATTGGGAGTCACCGTGTGAAAATGTAACCAACAATAGGATTGTTAATGGCATCAATGTGATTGAAAAGCTCATTGGAGTTAGTTCACACACATGTGTTTGAAGCACACCATAAAACTGGAGTCAGAATATCATCAGAGGGAGTTGAAGGATTTTACTATATATGGTGGGCAATTTACCCTAAAAATCACCCAGCAATTCTTCATGTCAAATATAGATAACTCCTGGTGAAGACATTCGCTATTCAAGAACCATGGGAAATTCAGCTTCTTCTTTCATAGTATCGGAAGATACTGCGATTGTCGGGGCAGAGCAATTTTACGATCCGATCATAATCGAGTCAGGCTCCTATCTCGCATTATTGCAAGGATCGTACGGTGCTTGGGATGATATCACTGTACAAAACAATGCAGGATTATACATTTCACTAGATGATGCAAATTCTGCAGATGTTGAAGGAAGTGCAACCGTTACAAACGATGGTACGATTGTTGTGAGAGATGACTCCACTTCGTGGTATCCATTTGTTTTATGGACTTCCGTAGGTAGTTTTGTCAATTCTGGACAAATGTTTTGGACTGGGAAAGAAGCATCTGCTGGAGCAAATTACGACCTTTCGTTCACCGGTGACAAATTTGAAAATTCTGGTATAATGTCCTTCACAGGAGGAGAACTTGCTATTGGTGCGCTTGGAGAGACATTGAGCAATACGGGAACTATTTGCCTTCATGATAACACTGCAAACCAACTAGCATCCTTTGATGGTGAGGGTTGTGTAACAATTGCTGATAACAGTGTTTTCAATGCTCATGAAATTGCTACTAACCATATCGACACCCAAGTGATTTACTTTGCCGACTCAACTGGTGAACTCTCGATTGACTGGGGTTTAGCATATACCGATTATTCTTTCGTCGTCAGAGGCTTCAAAGCGGGTAACCAAATCACCTTTGATGGGAAAGTAATTAATAGAATCGTCTATAGCCCTGACGATGGCTTCATCACCATGGACCTTTCACTGCTGACTTATAAATTGAATATTGGCACAGGATATGATGCTGGCTCGTTTGAAATCAGCGGTCTAAACACCTTGCTATATACCGGAACAGAGGTGAGCGATGACAGCACAGCATCAATTTGTCAACCATGTCCTGAGGTACCTTGGTATACAGACCTTCCTAGTGCCAGTGTTTCAACAATTTATCCTTCATCATCTCAATACTATTCTAGTACATCTGCTTCTACTTCAAGTGGTGGCTCTTCTACCATCACATCTGCTTCTGGTTCAAGCACTGGCTCTTCGGTTACATCATCAGCTTCTGGTTCGAGTAGTGGCTCATCTGCTAATACATCCGCTTCAGGCTCAAGTACAGATTCTAGTTCGACAGAATCAGGATCAGTTTCTTCAGGTTCCACTGCCACATCTAACACTTCAGGCTCAGGTTCCACTGCCACGTCCAACACTTCAGGCTCTGACTCCACTGCCACATCCAACACCGCAGGCTCTGGTTCCACAGGAACAGGTTCAGGATCAGGCTCCACTGCCACGTCCAACACCGCAGGCTCTGGTTCCACAGGAACAGGTTCAGGATCAGGCTCCACTGCTACATCCAACACCGCAGGCTCTGACTCCACTGCCACATCCAACACCGCAGGCTCTGGTTCCACAGAAACAGGTTCAGGATCAGGCTCCACTGCTACATCCAACACCGCAGGCTCTGGTTCCACAGGAACAGGTTCAGGATCAGGCTCCACTGCCACATCTAACACTTCAGGCTCAGGCTCCACTGCCACATCCAACACTTCAGGCTCTGACTCCACTGCCACATCCAACACCGCAGGCTCTGGTTCCACAGGAACAGGTTCAGGATCAGGCTCCACTGCCACGTCCAACACCGCAGGCTCTGACTCCACAGGAACAGGTTCAGGCTCAGGCTCCACTGCTACATCCAACACCGCAGGCTCTGACTCCACAGGAACAGGTTCAGGATCAGGCTCCACTGCTACATCCAACACCGCAGGCTCTGACTCCACAGGAACAGGTTCAGGATCAGGCTCCACTGCCACGTCCAACACTTCAGGTTCTGACTCCACTGCCACATCTAACACTTCAGGCTCAGGCTCCACTGCTACATCCAACACCGCAGGCTCTGACTCCACAGGAACAGGTTCAGGAACAGGCTCCACTGCTACATCCAACACCGCAGGCTCTGACTCCACAGGAACAGGTTCAGGATCAGGCTCCACCGCTACATCCAACACTTCAGGCTCTGACTCCACTGCCACATCCAACACCGCAGGCTCTGGTTCCACAGAAACAGGTTCAGGATCAGGCTCCTCTGGTAACACTGCCACCGAGACATCTCCTCAGACGGCCACTTCTAACACATCAGGCTCTAGTTCCACAGGATCAGACTCAGGTAACTCAGGCTCAGGCTCAGGAACAGGCTCAGGCTCAGACTCAGGCTCAGGAACAGGTTCAGGTAACTCAGGTTCAGGAACAGGCTCCACTGCCACATCCAACACCGCAGGCTCTGGTTCCACAGGAACAGGTTCAGGTTCAGGCTCAGGCTCAGGATCAGGCTCAGGCTCAGGTTCAGATAACTCAGGATCAGGCTCAGGCTCAGGCTCAACAGGATCAGGCTCCGGTTCAGATAACTCAGGATCAGGCTCAACAGGATCAGGCTCCGGTTCAGATAACTCAGGATCAGGCTCAGGTAGCTCAGGCTCAGGATCAGGCTCAGGCTCAGGTTCAGATAACTCAGGATCAGGCTCAGGTTCAGATAACTCAGGATCAGGCTCAG
>JAKTQY010000022.1:0-61954 GCA_030579375.1 Ogataea populi-albae | reverse complement strand
TAGTTCTCTTATCGATACCACCACACTTGTAAATCAAGTGACCGGTGGTGGTCGACTTACCAGAGTCGACGTGACCAATAACCACGACGTTAACGTGAGTCTTTTCTTTACCCATTTTTATACTGTTATGACACAAACTAGATACGTTAAGACAAACAGAAAGAAGAATGTGATCCTAGTAAAAGAAAAACCAACTCAGTATCTTATTTTAGAAGAACAGCCTGGAAGATGAAAAAATTTTCACTACAACCTTCTTGATGTCACAAAAAAAAAAAGTTCTTCTAAATGGATCAGAACGATTAGTACACGACTTATCGAAAAAAGGAGTGGGTTACCCTGCCAAATGATATAACATCCGGGTAACCTTTGAAAAGGAACCAAGCTATCCTTCATACTACTGAGAAACTGTTCCATAATGAGAATAAGAACTGAGATAATCCTTTATTTAAAACTATAGTGCATTCTTCAAATCATATCAGATAACTCATAGAATAACGACTATGGGTCATCAAATTTCGTTGAGTTCTGATCCATGTCTAAAACGTCGATCAGATCGTTGTCATCTCCCTCATAGTTGTTAAAATAAGTGTTGAACTCAGGAATATTGTCGCGGTATCTATTTGAAGTTGCCCGGCTCTACTTGAAAGATATCAAAACAGAAACGGTTAGTGCTCTTCTTATTTTTTTGCAAAAAAACAGAAAACAGAAATCTATTTCCCATCGTCCTAGGCACTTACCTCAACCAGATCTTTGATGCCATTATTGAATGACTGGTTTTTCCATTTTGTGGATCGCTCGTGTGTGTTCGCCATTTTGAAGAATTTATAAATAAAGCCGCCCCCCATGTAAACGGCCAATGCAGTTAGACAGATAAATAAAAATATCCAAATTATTGCCAAGTTGTCTTCCTTTGCAGCGGTTGGACACGCATGTATTGTCCGCACTTCAAAAAAATACGAACAGTTGTCAAACGATCCAATGTACGAGACAGCTGCTTTCGACAAAATATCGCGATCGCATGTAAACAGAAGTAAAGTAGACTTTCTTGTGTTCTCGGAAGCGGGAGGAGAACAAAAGCTCCCTGTCGTATACTCCAACACCAACTTTCGTCCTCTAAATTTGAGAGACGTGCTTACCTGGCCTATTGAATGTTTGATACCAGAGTCGTCAGTAAAAAATCCACCAACCTCAGTTTTGTTTTCTATATTTGCGAAATCTGCTTCAGGTAAAGTATGCAGCTGTTTCAAAGGAGTGGAGCAGATCCCCAACGAGAAGTTGTGACCGTAATCGTAGCCTCTGGCGTTCCAAGCTTGCGTCAAGCCGTCGCTGCCCAAAGAACCAAGGGACCTCAAATCAAAGAATTGGTTCGTTAACGGGTTAATAACTGTGCAAGGCTCTAAAGGCTGTTCCTGCTTCTCTCCTTCATTTTTGGTTGGAGTTGTCGTGAGATGCTCCAGTTGATTCCACTGTTCTTTGATATGTCTCGCTTCCTCTTTTATTTCACTCTTTATTCCCACATTTTTTGAGCTTGCAAACTCAGCTATCACCAGAAAAATAGCAACTGCAAGAAAATATATAATCAATCTCCTCAATCCAATCATCTTCAATGTCATAGGTTTTGCTTAATCGAAATCTTTTTCAAGCAGTCTGTTGATAAATTGTTGATAGTCTTTTTTGAAACGCCCTTGACCACTGAAGGGTTGGCTTGCAAACCCTTATAAAACAGACAGAATTTAAATAAAAAACCTTTCAGTCTCACAATCCATAATTCTTTGGAAGCTTTTTATTGTAAGGGAGCCCTTCAAATTAATTAAACTAATGCTCTCTAGTACCGTACTTATTTGGCTCTGCATGCGGTTCCACCAAACTGTGAGAAACAAAGCGCATAAAATACATATTCTCTTGTGCACGACCTTATAATTATCCGGAGCAAACTATATTTTACTGGTGTATAGGTGTTACATTTAATTATATAATCGATGTTATTATCAAATAAAGAGTTGTTGGTAAAACAAACTGACGGATCTTTTAGATCTATATGAGCTGCTTAAACAGCCCAAAGACAAAGAAAAAGTAAGCTCAATGACTCTGAGGTACTTCCAGTCTGCTGTGATTGAGAATCAATGTCTGTTTGATTGGACTTAATGATGACTTAAGTGGTGAAGACGGACCAAATGTTTGTAAATCTTCTGCTTTCTTTTCCTCAAGTACTCCATTCTTTACTTTCAATCCATTTTTTCAAGTTTGACAGCTCCAGAAGCTGGAAAAACAGTTGTTTATATTTTTTGGAATCTTTCATCAACTGGCACAACAAGCTGAATGGAGAAAAACTGTCTCGCACAAAGAAAAGCGCATGACTAACAATCTAAGTGAAGAATATGGCTAGCAGATAATTGCTTATCTAACGCTACCAATAGGAATAATACAGTAATTCTTGAGTATTCGTCTGAGAGAATGATGTTCATCAAAACAATCGATACTAAAATGTTCTAGACCCCGATGAAATCTCATTAGGATTTATTCAAACACCCGTGAGGCATCTGCATCTTCTAAAAAGCTAGTCTCATCGGCATATCCCATGCTCAAAAACGATAGTTTTTGCTGTAATTTCAACCCAAAGCTAACCCTTCACGATTTTTGAAGATATTTTGGCCTAATGGGTTGATGCTTGATTGATGATTTCCAAACTTCAGTTTTAAGTTACCTTTTGACGTGAAAAAGGTGTCTATTTTAAGTCCACAAGAAGCCCCGAAAGCTGAAAACAAAACCATAAGTTGATGAATCCCGGCTTTTATTCGAAAAGCTTTTTTTGTTTGATTATATCAATCATCACTTTATGGGCGATCTGTTATACATAGATGGTGAACGTGTATTTTCATTCCGAAAGCTAACGGATATAACTTCAAGCTCAATTGTAACCAAGGCAAAGCTCTTCATCGTCGACTGATATTCCTGGCACACTCAGCTCCATTTAATTGGGAGTTGGCACGAAATCAGATTTGAATCACTCAATTTGAAGAAGTGACAAATATTGTGATCTTTAATGAAGTGATGATATGCTGTGTGTGACTCTCACTTTGAATAGCGTAGATATCTTGAGATCTAATAGCGATGGAGCTGCAGATGTCGCTATTGTTGATATTTAGAGGGGGGATAGGACACGAATTCGGATGGCATGGATTTGTAGCTGAAGAGATTTCCTATATTGGTCCAGCAATAGGGCTTCTGTGGCACCCAATCAAACAAACATTGAAGTGTTTCAGATACTGGTTTGGTCAGATACCAATACGATGTTTCTGTTTGCCAGTTCTTTGTGGGCTAATCTCTTTGGATGGAACTGCCTCCCATGAGTTTATTTGTAGTTTTGAAAAGACGAGATCAATCTTCTCAGAACTACAAACGATTTAGTTGTCTGCTGAACACGAAACGACATATGTGGTCATCAAACACTTATCGTTACCTCGTTGATAATATAAGTTCCCATTACATGCAGGTGCTGGGTTTGATATCAAAACTATCGGGAATAGGCTATGACAAAGCTGAAAAAACACGAAATCTCCTGTCAAGCTTTGCGGAAGAGAAGACGTTTCTGGGATAGCAAATGTTGACTAAGATGCTGTGCCTTATGACGAGTATCTGTAATTCACTTTTTTGTCGTTATGATTTGTGATCAGCAGCCACACAGCCATCCATCTTTCTAACCGAACTCTGTTGTGGTATAACCGATCTTAATTAACCGATCTTAATAATTGAAGAACTTTACAAAGAAAAGGACGCTACGCTCAAATATTATAAAGTTTGTTCATACAAGAGTTGTGATGAGAAGAGAGAAAAGAAAATTTATTGTTTAATTCTTTGACGTTATAAATCCTAACTTCTTGAGCTTTTCGACATTCTCAAAAGCAACTAGATGGAAGCATTATTTGACCATTCCCTCAAAGATGTGATTACGTCTCATGTTAATTCTGCAAAATACTTATCGGCTATATCCCTAGCTTTGGTTAGAAACTATAAATCCAGAAAACGCACAAATATTATAGTTGTTACAATAGTGGCTATTTGTTCTGGGTAACTTAGACAGCCGATAATCTTGGGCCAAAGGGTATATTAAGTGGCTTTTCTATTTGACTCATGACCCCTTCTTTGCTTTTCCCTACGGATACCCTTCTGTCCTAGGATCTGAATGAATACACCCTTAGATTGTGATGGTGCAGAAAGTTCCTGTTCCATCTAGGAAAACTACCCGGATAGGGCCATATTATGTCAAATAAAAAGCCGCCCGGGCTGGCTTTTGATCCTAAGCTAAACAAGTAAAACTTGATGGCAAATCAAAGACTCAGCATACCACCACATGGATGTTTGCATAAAAGCGCTTTTGACTATTTCGTGGAGATGAATACCCTTATATTCGAAAGAGTAAAAGCTTTTTGGAGAGGAGATATACCTAGTTATTCCCAAGAAATTTTTTTCAAACCTGAAATAGTGTATGACAAGGAGAACGAGTAAATAGACAATTACAAAGTATGTATACCACTATTTTTGGTAAGCCTTCTGAGTTGCTTACCATAAAAATACACAGGAATACCAAGTGAGACTATAAACACAGCAAGTCCCATCAAGGTGCACAACGGTACGACGTATCCACTTCTAATGATCCAGTCTGTCAAAAACTTGCTAACACCATAACCATATACATTTTTTATGACTGTCGCACTAATCAGATAATCCCCCGTTGCCGGTTCATAGCAATCAATTGCATATGCATTCCCAATACCAGATATACTCACAACCTGGATGCCAGTAAGTGTATAACCTATGAGAACTATTGTTTCCCAACTCCATGAATTTTCATAGCCATATGCAACCACCAAAGTGCCTGCAATCATTAATAAAGTGTATGGAATCAGCGCTATCAATCTCATCTCTGGTTCTCTGATACCATTATTTCTTCTCGTAGCTACTTTACTGATGTAATCAGATAGTGGACCGGCTGTTGCAATTCCAATACAGCTACCAACAAGTAGGGCAAAATTGAAGTACCCAGCATTCTCAGAGCTCATATTATATGGTGGTGCCATGAAACATTGTTCAACAGTTAGATTCACCAGAAGGAAAACTGAAGAGGAGAATGCAAAGACAAATGATGACCACTCTATAATTGGAAACGCAAATAACTTAATTGGAACCCACAAAGTTCTAGCGATTGAATTATCATAACCAATGGCTGTCGGTGAAATGAATTTGAATTGATCCTTTGAGGGATATCCCTTATATAACCACTCATCCTTATGGCTCACTTTAGTATTTGATCGATCTTGCAGACTTTTTCCGGGGCTTGATGCATCAAAATTGACGGTTTCAATCATTTCAACGCTAGCCTTCATAAGATCAGCATCTCCATCCATAAGTATTTGTACGGAGTCGGATTCTTTCTTGTTTCGGTTCCATTTTGTTTCAGGTATGAGGAGGGTAATATATACTGCTAGGAATGCATATGATGCAACATTCAACCACCAAAATGACCTCCATCCATATCTGTCAGACATGATGCCCGCAAATGATGGGCCTATTTCAGGTGATGCAAATAGAGCTAACACACAAATGGAGGTAAATGTACCTCTCCAATGAAGCCAAATAATGTCAACAATTATCATACTTGGAAGAGTCTCTGCAGGACCAGCTGCTATTCCATGGAGAACTGCAGCTCCCATGAATGAATTATAGGAATTAGCTTTCGCTCTCCAAATTGAGGCACCTAAACCCAACACACAACTCAACATTCCACAAGGTCGTCTCCCCCATTTTGTTGCAACAGGTACCCATATGAAATTTGCAAACCCAAAAACTAGGAGAAATATACCGTTGAACTGAAGGATATCAGTCTGAGACCTATCCCATTCAGCCATGAGATGCGAAACTTGACCTGACACTGATAAACCTCCAAGGGCTTGTACGAAACCAGTGACAAAAGTACCTACGACAATCAATGCCTTCCACTTCAAACTCCAGTTTAATGGATCGTGCTTGTCATTCGAGGGTTGAGGGATAAGCACTATACCGTCAGAGTTTGAGGTGAAATGCACGCTTTTCAGATCTTTCATAACCTCCGTTCCTGGAACGATATCGATGTGAAGATCTTGTTCGACTTCATTTTGTTCTAATCTCTCTTCAATTATGCCAGCAAGCGACATGTTGTCAGATCTGTTATCAATTTGGACCCTTTTTTTATGTTCACCACTGTTGAAACAAAAGAGAAGTAAATTGCTTTATATATAGATGGAAGTGGCTGAAACTCATTATGATGACCTTTTTATAAGGGGATAGTTATTTCCATCTGTATAACAAATTTAGGCGACGATCTGTTCCCTTCGTCCTTAAAGCTTACTTTACAGCTGATTTTTAGCTGATTTTGATAGCAATAATTGAGTTCTACCTCTATACTTGACCCCGCTTGGCTTATACAAGTGCGGAGTATATATGGAAATGAATGCTAATTACAACAAATATAGCTGCGGAAATAGAGTTAAGCTTCTCCCCTCTCTTTGTAATAAGTGCGTAGGTCATACTCCTAGTCCAGAGCAGGAATTTACTCCGACCGGAAAGAAAAAACAGGAACGAACGCTACGTGCAATGATTTCCTATGATGCTGATGCTTCCTGGTTTTCATACTTACCACACCGGAAATATAGTTTGGATTCGAAATCCGAAAAGAATCCATCATATATTAATCTCTAGGCTCACCCCGCTTCTTATAATTATCACTGAGTGATTCCAGGGTTCGGAGAAACGGCATTTCACAATTTTTAATAAAATATTTCCTGAATCTATTGCTGCTTTCATGGCTCGAGTCAAGTCTCACATTCTGATAATTCTATATTCTAAGAGAAACTTGAAGATTATTCTTCTTATTTTGGTCCATTATAATACAGCTAGCGTGTAAGAACTTTTTGAAGAGGATGCTTGAAAAAATTGTGCAGCCGCACCTCTACGAGATAACAAGAACTTTTATCTGAAGTTTGAAATCTCTGTAAGCACTATCTATTGGCGGTAAAAATTGATGTTAGTTTATATCTGGTAATATTCCTTCTATCCCTTCAAAGTAACGTAGACCATTGGAATAGGCTAATTCTCGGGAAGAGTTTACGCGCAGTTAACTGATCTCTAAGCATTGATGGAATTATGTAGAGGTGTCAGAGACTATTCACGACACGTTTGAAAAATCTGAACATTTCCGCACGAGTGACTTGTGTTTACCAGATATCAATAGGATATTATTGAATCCGACTATGTCAATTTCAGAGTGCAGGAGCAGCTGAGAACTCAAGCGCCTAATAAAATAAAGTCATATATCCAAGGACTGAGTCGTTCAAAGCGGATTTCGACATTGAGTGGTGGAGTAATACCCCTCCCCTCCCCACTTATACTTACCCTTTATAAGTTAAGAGTAACATACTCAAGTTTATATACTCACCTGCCATTTATATCGAAAGGAAGGACAAAATGGTTCATATTCCTAAATAAAAATAAATTATATGCTGTCTATCAACATGTAGTTCGTTTGCAGCTGACACTCCACAAGATAACCGATCAGATGTATGAACACGAAATAAAACCAGTACTCTCGAATGATCATGAGCATCGATCACCGAAATCATCGAGATCTTTTTGTTCATGCACGCCTCTGCTTTGGTGATTTCATCAGGTGACCACCAGCCAGAAGGTATCGGAATCCACATTTTCGTTTTCATCCCCGCTCTATAAAATGTGGACTCGGCACTTATAATTACATATCCCTTTACTGACCCGACGACCTTCAACAAATATCGATAATGGCTTACAACCTCACAAATAAAGTTTCACTTGTAACTGGTGGCCTCTCAGGCATTGGCCTGGCTGTGGCCAAGAAATACCTTCAGTTAGGTTCAAAGGTAACTATATCTGATATCACTGGAAAGGAAAAATATGATAGTGTAGTTGCTGACTTGAAGGCCTCAGGATTGAATACCAACAACGTTCACTACGTACAAGCAGATGCCAGCAAAGAGGAAGACAATAAGAAGCTAATAAATGAGACACTTTCTGTATTTGGAGATCTTGACATTGTCTGTGCCAATGCCGGAATTGCGACATTTACTCCAGTCCACGAAATGTCCTTCGACCTATGGAAGAAAGTCACTGGTATCAATCTTGATGGTGTCTTTTTATTGAACAACCTTGCTGTCAAATACTGGCTGGAGAAAAGTAAACCTGGTGTCATTGTTAACATGGGTTCAATCCATTCTTTTGTGGCTGCTGAGGGCCTTGCCCATTATGGTGCCTCTAAAGGTGGTGTCAAGCTCCTGACACAAACACTAGCTTTGGAGTATGCTTCGAAAGGTATTAGAGTGAACTCTGTTAATCCTGGTTATATTTCTACTCCATTGATTGATGCTGTTCCGAAAGAACGGCTGGAACAGCTAGTAAGTCTTCACCCTATTGGTCGTTTAGGCAAACCAGAAGAAGTGGCTAATGCGGTTGCTTTCCTATCTTCCGATGAGGCTGCGTTTATTAACGGTATCTCCTTACTCGTAGATGGCGGTTATACTGCAAGATGATAATGTTTTTTTTCGAAAGCACTCATACTTTCAGTAGGGATGAATTTATCGTCATAGTATCCATATCCTAATCGAATGGAGGATTTCTCTCTTTCTTAAGTTATATAATCCCAGAATAAAGCGATATCATTAAACATGACAAATGAATATGATCTCAATCTACAGCTGTTAAAATGAGGAAGAAAAGCGATGCCGCTGGGCACCCACGTTCTTCACTAGGGATATTCTGGTATGCGGTATTCTCGCGGCTCTTTGATTTTGAGCCCGCTCGTACCATGTGGACAACAGTTATTCTGTCATGCACTGAGAGCTCAAGTAGGATGAATAGTTGGGATAGCCTAACCTTTGGCCCCATATATTGTTCAGGTTTGGATTCCTAGTCACTGTGCTGTATGGTCCACTATCCAAGAACACCATGGATGCCCATTCCATTGCTACAAATTTGGGCTCCAGGCTAACTGCAGTAGTCAACTACCACCGACTCTTGAATCCTTTTTTGTAGATCCCACTTTCTGTCGAATCATTGGAGCAGCTATCAGCGATACTGTTCCTGGTAAGCCTATGAAAAAATCATGGCTACAATTGAGCTAAGAAAAATCAGCTTGAACAGCGATTTGTTCTTCTTATGCATTATTCCAAATGTTTTAGACTCACAACCGTAGAGACATATTTGGAAATATTGTCATCTATGATTTGAGAATTGAGCAAACTATATTAATCTGAAGTGGGGTTGCGGGGAGATGCCCGCCAAGCCCGAAATTTTTATTGTTGTTTTACCGCCCTGCAGTTGCAGTATAGCTACCAGTGTCAGCTACAATAGGGATAATAATTGCAACCTCTTAACATGTACAAAGAAATACCGTCTTCCATACAATATACAATATCGACAGTATCATGAAAGCGGAAGCTTGTGTATTTAGTCGTGTTCTTCTTTGTGCGGGGAAACGACACTCATTCACTGTCTTTCGTTACAACTTGCACTGACATTGAATGATTTCCAGAAGTTCTTTTTCTTTCCCGCTCTTCCTACTATTATCCGGTTGCTGCGGTGTCTTAGTATTAAGGTTCATAAGAATATTTTAGCACTTCCGTGAATCAGTCTCAAACGATCGAAAAATGCTAGAATTCCGATTACAATCAAATGTGCTGTAACCGGAAATCAGTAATCTAGCGGTTTGGAAGCGATTAATTTGATGCCAAAATCTTATATTCTCCTATCAATATTTGACATAAGTTGGGGTGAGATTCGAAAACCCATGAGAAAGAAATGCAGGTGAAGACAGTTAACTTAGTGAAGCTGGCCGAATGAAATTACTGCCACTGATATCAGTTTAATGGTTCCTATGTTTACCACGACACAATCTACTCGAAAATCAATGAATATTGATGATCATACCTTGGGGACCCCCTTATTAGAAAAAAAGTAAACGAATCAACTGCAATTTTTAATTTTTAGGATAATTGTAAATGGAGTGCTATAATTTCTAAAAGCTATATTACAGTATCAGAGTTCACAAGTTCAACTTGTTATCACAAGAAAGCCTTTGGCCAAGCATTCATATGATATCGTGGAATCTAAGATTTTTATTCTTTACTTGGAGCAACGCCTTAACAGTAGTTTCCGACTAAAACCCGATCAATCCCCACCAAAACTTCTGTATAATCTATATCATTAAAAATTTACTAAAAAGTTGAATTTCCGGTTTGGTGATATATCCGGTTTTCCTGCGTCTATATGACATAATATTCTTTCAGATCAAGTCTTACCCCACAAAGATCAGTAATGCTCACCGCTGACCACCGAGGGGTAAGGTATGGGTCAAAGCACATTTCATTGCGGGAGGGGGGGACCAACATTGATTCCCTGGTGCTGGAAGAGAATCTGGTATATAAAGAAGGATATTTTTCATGGAACGTAAGACTACGGTTAGTTTTTCGAAGTTCAAAAGGAAACCATAAGTTATTTCCCTTTAGCAACATGGTAAAATCATCCAACATAATACCAACTCTCGAGGAAAACGCCTACAATGGTCCTCCAGCGCGCATACTTAACGATGCTATCGCTACTAAGGCGAGACTAGCTGCAAACCGGACGTTACCTGCGAGCTTCAAGCGGAAACGCGGTCTTCAGCCACCACCAGGGATGACTATCGAAGCTTTCTCACAGGCCGTTGCTGAACTACGTGTTGATCTTGGAGATGAGAAGGGGTCAAAAGGACTGGTGCAGGTTCATGACGATAGTGTCGACCTAGTGGATGGTTGGTACCTTGATAAACCAGCCACAACTCACGACTCATTCCACGTTGTCGATCCAGAAGCACTAGTAAGTAGCGCTGTTGTGTTCCCATGCTCCACAGCTGATGTGCAGGCCGTGGTTCGGTGGGCCAATCGGCATAAAAATAGGAGCGGATGTGGAATCCCATTGTACCCCATTTCGTTGGGTCGTAATCTTGGGTACGGTGGAGCAGCGCCACGCATTCCTGGGGGTGTTGTCATTGATCTTGGGCGCAATATGCATTCAATATTGTCCTTAGATGGGGAGAACGCTAGCTGTCTGGTTGAACCAGGTGTGACCTACTTTGCATTGTATGAGGCGATTCAGAAGAAGGGCTTACCGTTATGGATCGATACACCTGATTTGGGAGGTGGCAGTGTCCTAGGGAATGCCGTTGATCGTGGTGTGGGTTACACTCCTTTTGGTGATCACTTTGGAAGCCATTGCGGTATGGAGGTTGTGCTCCCTGATGGATCACTACTCCGCACAGGCCTTGGTGCTCTGCCTGGATCAGATGGAACGGAAGCTACCGATAACCCAGCATGGCAGTCATTTCAACACGCCTTTGGCCCATCTATTGATGGTCTCTTTTCCCAGAGCAACCTCTGCATTGTAACTAAGATGGGCTTCCAACTTATGCCGGCGCCTCCTGCACATCAGTCCTATTGTATTTCGTTCCCTAACGAGGACGATTTCGAGGCTATTGTCGAAAACATTCGCATACTGGCCCAGCGTGGCATGATTGGAAATGTGCCTCAATTGCGTCATGTCGTTCAAGAGCTCAACATGACGGGAAGGCTGCGGTCGTCTTTCCGTGGAAAGAAAATGTCAGCCACAGAAGACGCGATTGCCGGACCGTTGACTCCTGAGGAAATACATGCAGCTGCCCGTGAATTACCTTTGGGCGATTGTTCCTGGGTGTTCTATGGTGCCCAATATGGTACCCCAGCCACAATAAAGGAACAGTTGACCGAGATAATGGCAACCTTCTCCAAAAATATTCCTGGATCTCGCCTCTTCCTACCTGAAGATGTGCCACCAGAGCATGGACTACATTCACGAGTACTTGTCTGCTCCGGTGTCCCAGCAGTTCGTGAGCTTGACTGGCTTAATTGGATGCCCAACGGTGCCCATCTTTTCTTTGCCCCAATTGCCCCTACTCGTGGTAAGGATGCCCGTTTGATGCACGAACTCATCCAATCGGCTCATGAAAAATACGGCTTCGACGTTTTACCAACGATCTGTGTGACTGGCCGTGAGATGCACTACATCTCAAGTATTGTATATGATCGGTCTGACAACAAGAAAAAGCGACAGGCCGTCTGTCTCATGCGTGAAATGATTGCTGTTTGTGCAAAGAGAGGATTTGGAGAGTATCGTGCGCATCCCTTGTTTGCCGACCAAGTAGCCCACACATACAGCTGGGGTAATCAAGCATTGCTGAAGTTCAATGAGACTATCAAGGATGCGTTGGATCCCAACGGTGTGCTTGCACCGGGCCGCAGTGGCATTTGGCCAAGGGCATATCGTGGTAAAGGTTGGGAGTTGGGTATCGAAGACATTGATTTGGATGTCATCGGGCCCAAGAGGGCGGCAAGAGATGGTGAAATTAGTAAGCTGTGAGCTGCAAAAATGCTCACTTGAAAAGCGAAGCACAAAAATTTTGTATTGTCCATTTCAGAGCAACTTCCTTCTATTAGCTCCATACAAAGGTTAAACTTTCTCTTTTTTCTTTCACTTATCATTACTTTTTTATTCAGTGCAAAAAAATAAAAATAAAAACTTGGCTTGCTATTGTTTTTCGAACCAATGTCAGGCCGTACGTGAAGTGAATCTTCTGGGATCTCGAGAACAACCCCTACTCTAAAAAATTTGGTGGTATCACTCCTCTCATGGCGGATAAAAAAGTATGTGAACTTTTCTTTGAACATGCCTATTCTTTGGATAGGATAGAACAAGAGGATTCAAAAAAACTCCGTCCGTTAGCTTGGAACTTGATAGAAGATGTAGGTAACGGCCATAATAGTTCATTGCTGTTAACGATTACTTATGTTCGAACTTCATTCTTAGTGGAAGTCACGATACCTGATGGGGAAATTTTTGAGATACTCCTGAAGCATTACTTTTGGAAACTTCACTGCCTGAAAAATAATGCATAACTCCTAACTTCTAAGTGGTTTCGCGAAAAACGCTGTCCGGAGGACGTAAAAAACTGCTGCACGTTCTCCTTACTAATTGAGACGGATTTGCAAAATGATGTTTGCAGCTCACAAATGTCTATTACCTTTAGAATAGGTCGAAATAGTTGTAGTTGAAGTTTCAAGTCCCAAAATTCAAGTGACTAGCTACTTTCAGAATGCAAGTATTGAAAGTGTCTAAAAAGAGATTCTCGCAAGTTCACTGATTAGTGTATAGGGTGTAGCTTTTGAGTCAAACACTACCTTTCAACGAAGGAAATCAACTCCTAGAATCGAGCCGTAGTCACAACAACCTTGTCATAAAATGTTCAGGTAGAAATTAGAGCGGATGCTATCGGTAATATTTTAAGAGATTAAATTCATAAAGAGTCTTTAACCTTGATTTTATAGTAAAGTTAAAGTGACAAGCAAAGTAGTCAGAGAAATAGTGAGTCTCATAGCCTCAGTACTTTGATTTCTCCATAATTCTATGATTATAATATTCATCACCAAATTTTTGTTCTAAACTACCTTAAAGAGCCCTAGAGAGTCACTAATCGTCAAAAAAGTGAACCGAAAGCCTAGAACAATCACCACTGGTTGTATTCCTTGCTCTCCCGAGGACAGAACTCAATTAACCATAGTAAATCGGTTCAGACCTGCATACAAATTTTTTTTGGGAATGAGGTATTACATGTATTACTACATCTTAGATCTTACTAATATCAAATGCTGACTCTTGGGTGGGCCTTTTTGATTCTTTACATAGCTGACATGGCTGATTATCGACATCCCTTTTCAGACGTATGTTCACTGGAGCTAGCAGGTTTTTGTCTTCATTTATCATGGTCCAACAACAACATTAGGTCCAACTAGCTGTTCGATTGAAGAATTTTAGATTTTCCTGCCAGATTTATCAGCTTAGTGGCTATCTCTTAAAATTTGAGGATTGTGGTCTTGCCTTTCATCATATTAATTGGACCTTCCTTTTGAAAAAAAACTGTTTTGTTTAAAATGTTTTTATTAAGATTTCTAGCACCCACAACAAAACCGAATGAAAGAGCACTATTTGAGAAAGTTGAGAGGAATAATTGACAGAATTATTCCGATATCTATTGTGGTCATTGCGTACGTATGAGGGGGTCGGCCAGGGGAGTTAAATTTGATATTGAAAATGCAGAATTGCACATTGTTCGAACCTGGGCCTTGAGGTAGATCCCAATCCTCTCATAAAATCTAAGATAAAAAAAAATCCCTTCTCTCTTCATATTGGACAAAATACAGAGAGTCATAAAGTATCGTAAAGGTTAGTCATATCCTGATATTATCAAGGAGTCATGTTATATCACCCTCTCTCAAATTTTTCGAAGCATACACTACATATAGTAAATATTAGGTTGGCTGAAACATGGCCAACCTCAGCGCGCGTCTAAATCAGGCTGTTTATCTAGATTTCACCCTCGTAAATACAGTAGTAGGTTCTAACGGTAATACATGTAAAAAAGAATTGAATTAGAATCCAATTTGACGAGATTAGAAAATATTTGTCATACAAATTTCAGCTTCGGTACAGTATTGTGACAAGAATAGTAGATGACTTCCGATATGAGCATACAGGATGTTTTCTGATTGATAGTTGCGAATGGCATCACTGAGCTGAGTTACCTGTAACAGAAAAAAGAAGAAAGAAAAAAAAAACTAACATTTTGAGACAATAGTCGATTCAAAGTCTCACAAATGGCGCGCTAAATATTAAATATACAAGCAGCAAAAAATGTCAAATCAGTCGTTCAAGAGAGCTCCAGTCAATTCACACTAAACAATTATACATTCAATAAATAATCAACCTGTGAACTGCTTTATCTCCTAAGCGAATGGAAGATGCTTCCATTTGAAATTGTGAAAAATGAACTTGATTGCGCCTTCATTCATTTGAATGAAGATTATTCCTACACATGAGACTTGTTCGCGCTCTTAATTGAAACCCAAATAACTTGAATTAAAATCAATCAGAGAAAGCTTCGGATAGATTCTTTAACAATGTTTTCACAGGATATACAGAGAAGAGTGTTATTTTGAAAATCAAATATGTACCTTTTTAGTGTTGAGCACAAGTTTTATTGATCAAGCATCAATCTTCTGTATAGAATTTGCATGAGAAAAGTTCTATTATACTGAAAAAACTATTTGTATTTCCGTATGCTGCGAATCATGAAGTGGTAAATTATATAAAGATAAGTGAGGTGAGCTTTACATCTTTATTGACTCTGCGTTAATGAAATTACGGTTTCTTGGATAATTTTAGCCAACTAAGTCAGTAGATTTAGCGCAGTGTTCGAGTATGAGAATACTCTTGCATATATATTGCCAAATGAAAATATTCATTTGTATCGAATGTCCAAC
Organism: Ogataea populi-albae; assembly: GCA_030579375.1. Lineage (NCBI taxonomy): Eukaryota > Fungi > Ascomycota > Pichiomycetes > Pichiales > Pichiaceae > Ogataea > Ogataea populi-albae. The sequence goes on along the minus strand of JAKTQY010000022.1, from coordinate 46,505 downwards.
TAAATATCCTGATTTTTTCGTGATATAAAAAAATATTCAAATTACAATCATTGGCATTTAGGTTAGCCTCAAAATTGAAGTGGATTTTTGACTTTATCTTCAAACGTTATCAAATTCTTTTGCTGTTCAAATAATGGACTCAATTTATCTTAGAACTTGACTTTATGCGAAATTCTAGCTTTTTTAACGACTTCTTACTGCTATAGATATTTTTTGTGCCAAAAAACAAAATAGGACGACAGTCTTAACAAGCTACTCGGATTTTTCTGTTATGTGCCTCAGTTGACCAACGATCAGTCACTTAAGCTATTTCTTTTCATTGGAGCGTTCAAACCATCATTTCTTTCCCAAAAGGATATGCTGCTTTCTTTTAAAAACCCTGGTATAAGTAATTCGTACCTCACTTCTTCTAGCTTTGTATGCTGGTATCTAACTTGAACTCTTTAATGTTTTCAGTATTGAAGTTTGTGAATGAATGAAGGATCCTCCGCAGTATAATTTCAGATTTATCTTCAAGAAAAAGGGAGCATAGAAGACGTTTTGGTCGAAGAGTAATATGTCACTTCCTTGCAAAAAAGATGCAGGTCTCAAAATGTCTGTCGTCTGTAGAATTGATTTTATTCTCATCAATTCAAGTGACCTCAAAAGTGAAGCTTATAAAACTTATAGCCATACTTTTTTGGCTTAACTCGTTTTTTTTCTGTTCATTTAAATTCACCAATTTGTTACTGAAGCAGAAAAAAGTATCTCATTTGTCATCTAAACAAATATATATATGTTATTCAGACATGTTTTCTGTTCACAAGTACCCTCTATTTCTAACTGGGTTTTTAGTCACTGCAGCTAGTACAAAGATAAAAGACTCAATAATAGCTTCTTTTACGGAAGGCGAAGTCAAAGTTTTCCGCGCATAAGGCCTAAAGAGCTGAATCAGAGTTTGGCAGATTGAGGACCACCACTGAGGTTCTTGAACCTGAATAGGAGAGCACAAAACAAACCGCTACTTTTTGCTTCGCAAGATCAATGACCTATCCCATGTTCTTGAAAGCAAGTGCTAAATAAAGGCATCAGGCGTTTTTTCAAACCGTAAGCACTACTATAGGCGACTATCAGAGGTGATAAAAAACAAAAACTTTCTTTTAGACCGCTGACTTTGTTTTGGTGCGACTATATGTTGCTCAGTTGATCAAGTTTATTACAAGAGACACATGCCAAACGTACCTGTTGAAGCCTTGATTGCTAGAAATTAAAATGCCATTTGCAGATTCGAAGTGAGGCAACTTTTTTGAAGAAGGATAGGAGAGCACAGATTCGCAAACAAAACCTCTAGGATCCTGTTCTGAAGGGGTTGCTGACCATTGAGAAAGATTTTCAGATTCAATAGGGTGCTAAATAAATGATCGTCAGCTGGACAGCATATCATAAATGTGTGTAAGTTAACTCAACTACGAGAATGTTTTTAATTGGACGATGACTTTAGTAGAGTTCAACTCTGTATCAAAATTCGTGGGCTCTCGATATAAAAAGCTAAGCAGCTTCCTCTAAATGTTACACCGAGCACTAACAGGATATATAAACAACTTCATGAATTAAGGCTTCAAACTTCTTTTATGTTGATCACATCATAAGATGGATGAGAGCTACGTGAATTCGAGCATTCCCGTAGCTTCACTTTTTTCTGACAATGATGTGATATTGAGTACACATAAACTCTTCAAACGATACTAGGGTCTTGAAAAATATCAGGTGATGTCGAATAAATACCACACAATAGTATTGATAAAAGACATACAGAGAGAGGTAAGATTCAGAAAAATACTTCCATGTAGTATATTAAAATTTCATGATCGTGCAGTATGAGGGGTAGAGTGTAACCTGTCACAATAGCCAGCTGAGCATTTTCTTTCTTTCAATAAAAGTTATTGGCTCTCACTGAGCATAACTCTCTTCATGAGTAAGAAAGAGGGATGATTGGAAAGACGAACATGAATATAATTTCCTGCCATATTTTGAACTAAAAATTGACTTATCCATATCAGAGTTTGTTTTCTCTCTCCATCTAAAAGCAAGAGATAGAAAAGATGCGATTAGTTTGCCTCATATTTCTATGTGTTCATTAACTGAATCAGACCACGAAGGTATATACTTCTACAAAAAAATCGGCATTGATCGCATGAACCGGCTGTTCGTATGAAGTTGTATAAGATTGAGAAACAGCTCAAATCTGACAACGCTATACTCTCGATAGATGGATAGTGTATATGTATATCAGTGCAGTTCAATTTTGCTCACCAAGATAACATCTAATAAGGAAATAATGAAATAATGATAAAGATTTGTTTTAGTCTATTGATCTGTGGCAACCTGTTATTGAAACAAAACTTGTTGTTTTCTTATATTTGGAAACTGGCATTTGAGGGCTCAAAGAAAGTGGTGTATATTTATGAGCTGGTAGGAATGGCAAATTTCTCAGTACAGCGACCGACTGATAACTCTTGTGGAAATTATATATCTCTACGAAACATTCTCAGCGGTGAAACGAATCATCTTCGATCATGTAGGTCGAAAACATTCAATTATGAACAAGATACGAATAAACTGAGGGTTTGAATAGACTGCTCTTCGTCCACTTTTGAAAATTTTGTTGTAAAACTATATAAACTATACTAGAATAATTAAATCGTAGCACAAATTCAAATAAATGTATTAACCCACCTAACAGGTATAAATATTGAATACTACTGAAAACCGAACTTCCAACATTTTGATTTCAAATCTTTACCTTACGCTTATTAGTTCAACCGATTAGTACGCTGAAACAAAAAAATTTTATCTTTCTTTCATCTAACTAAGTTCATTGTTCCTATTAAAAACCTTATCGCTCCCCTACAAATTATGCCCAGTTACACCCCATTTTATTTTCTTTCCAGCTTTCACAGTCTGGATATCACGACTACGCTCAGTAATTAGAATTTAGATTCATCAGACGTTCCAAAAGACGTTCCAAAAGACTCCAACATTATAGCATTAAACGAGTCGTAGGTAGCTCTTTTCAAGGTTATACGATATACATTTCAGTCTAAGTGCGACCAAAATATATAAAAAGATGAAGTGACTCCACCTGTTCTACGATTGTTAATATAAACAAGTGACACTTAAAGCGCTATAAATACTAACCTGAAATGTTTGTGAAGTTCCTAGAATACAGCGAATAGAGTTTTGAACTATGGTAAGAATTACAATTTTTCTCAGGCATGTCATCAAGACAACACCACGAACGGCACTATTATCACTGCGTAAAAACGAGCACTTTAAATCTTGTTATTCTCGCAATTTTTCTTTGAGTACTTAAAATGTTGTATAATGCTACGATTGTTGTCACCTATGGAATGATATCAATTCAAAAAAAACAAGCTTTAGTGTTGGCAATAAGTTGACTAATTAGGTATTTAGATCGCGAGTTTCAAAATTGACATTTTCAATATAACACTTGTTATCAAAATCTCAGTGCATTTTAGCCCGAGTAATAATGTCCTCTTTCCTTCGAACAATATTGCTTTTTCAGAATGAAGCAAAAGAAAGATATTACCACTTAAAAAGTAAACAGCATTCCAAAATTGAGAAGCACATGGCACTCGTTGACTAACAATGGTCTTTGAAACTTGATCGTGTGTGATGAACCATATCCTACTTTTTTTGATTAATCAATGAGTCCCTAATAATAGCTTTCTATTTAACGTTGACTACTGAATACGGCGAGAAGTTCTTATTGGCTTCCTTATTGTCTTATTTAAGTCAATAATAAGCTGAAACAAAGTTTAACGCTGAATAACATTAAGAGTTTTACTGCAGCACTGAATAGAGCACCAAATGTTGATAAGAAGATTATACTACTACTAGCTAAGCTAGATGAAAGAATCCCACCAAAAAAATCGATAAAGAAAAAAGCAAATCAACTTTTCCCTCCAAGCTTAGCAGCCGCAGAAAGGTTTGAGCTGGTAATCTCAAACTGATCATTCAATTATCAATCCAAACGTTGCGACATTGTTCCTATATTGAAACCTTAATTTGCTAGATACATTTTGTTGTAAAGACCTGCAGCCTCTGATACTTTTTGTGATGAAATTCTACCTGAACGGCGATAAACGTCAACATGTACTTTAGTAAAAAGATTTTGATAGCAAACAATTACAAGCGAAGCTTTTTTATCGCTCTAATTAAATGTCCGGCTCAAAGGTTTACAGCTCGTTCTATCATAAGAAAGGATTCAATTCGATAGCAAAACGAAGGACATTAATGGATTAAGCTGTATCTTTAAAAGTTTCAGCTCAAAATTATTTATGAGCGCTATGAAAATAAAGAAGCATTGGTGATTTTCACAATTTAAAGCATATTAAGTCTGCCATCAGAAAAACAATAATGTGGTGCATTTTGCGAATAATGAAAAGCCCGAACATTGATTTCGAGATAGGCACCATAATGAACGCAGGCCAAAACGCTGCAAAATAATAGGTGACAAGTTGCAAATGATATCAAGCTTATTTCTTCGAGCGATTGACATTAATTTCGATTTTCAAAAAAAAAAAAATTTCGATCACCAGTATTTTTGCCGCAGCGGAGAAGAGGCCATCCAGAACGGATGCAAGATGTCATTTTACACTTCTACTCCGGAAAAAGATTATTTGTTTTCTGTTACTTCCAAAACTAAGTTTTCCAGAAGCTTGAAAACAGGGAAAAGACTGAGGTAGAAGTTTTACTGAAGCCTTCCTGTTCATCTGTATAGGAACTCTCATTCCATGCTCAAAAAGGGTTAAGTCAATTATTCAAACTGATTACGGCATAAAAGTATTGTCTACTACCAACTCACTCAATAACTGTCCCAGATGACCTAAATCAGCTCCTTACAACTCATTATCCCCGTAAAGAGAGAATACCAACCACATGCTAAAGTTAATGCGGAAGACAATTTAGATGCACCTCCATCTTTCATATATTATCCTGGGAGTGATGAACTAATTTGTCTGATCTGACACCGGGGACAGGCAAAAGGGAGCTAGCTGCTAAAACTAAGAGGCGCATGACATAGTTTGACAAAAGTAATAGGGTAATCCAAAATGTAGAACGTGTTTGCAAATACATATGATACAAAAATTGAATTCACCACTATAGATATGGTAGCCTTGAGCTCTATTTTCAGAGAAGTTGACTGCGGCTTGTTGAAACAAGGTTTCCCCCCATAGCCTAGTTGAATTGTTGTTTATCTTATTATTAAGTTTAGTAGTGACTTAATGCTAAAGCTTCTCCCATCAAGTTCAAATGGTGAAACTTCGGTAACCCAGGTGCTGAATACATGTCATCATTAGGAGTAACTTAAAAATCATAACGGCTAGGGCTGTTAAAAAAAAAGGCCTTCCCTAAATCATTCTAAAAAACATCAAATGATAAATCAGAATTGAAGTGTTTTCTTTTTTGAAAATGACTGCGCTAACTTCAGCCAGATCATGATTCTTAATGAGTTTATTCAATCAGGGATATTCCACATTAAACTTCTTCCCTTGGTTTTTGTATGGAAATTCTTGCATTCCCATATATGTATAGTTATAATCTTGGCAGGCCTTGTTTTCTTTAGCGCTTCATCCCCTCTAGTTTGATCCTTTTTAATTTCAATTCTAACAGCCGAAACAAGTAGAAAGATGCTTCTGTCATGAGCTGATAGTTTGATTGACGTTATTTTTCTGATGACACTTTTCCTAATTTTTCAATTAGCGTTAATAATACGTGATACAGTTTATGTCAAGAGCAATTTAGGCTTTACATTTGCAGGATGATTTTTTTGCTTCGATGTTCTTTGCCTTCCTGTAAATGTTGTGAAGTGAAGTACTTCACTAATTCAGCTGGGCTTCTCTGACGTTTGGAAGACCTTATGAAACATTAGAGACGAGGAAAGATTTTGTGCAAAGCGGACAAAGAAGTGAAAGCGATTCAGTCTTGTCGGAGAATCATGACCATGCTAAGATGGAGCTCGAGACAGTCTAAAACACAACGGAGACAAGATTTCATCTCAGCAGAAATGACTTACTTATGGCCTAAGACCTTTATTATAGAATGGAAGGCTGCTACTACAGCACTCTTGAAAAGATAATGAAACAACTTTCCGTATAGATAACTTCAAATTAAGTTTCAGACAATGAGAGGTAGTAGCAAACATCTACTGTTTTTGAAGTCAGATATTGCTCTTTTCATTATAAGTTTAGTTAATTGTATATTAAAAGCGATTTGAAATTTTTCAAACTAAGATCAGTCAACGTGAATTCGAATTATTTACTCCTCTTATATACCAACCCCTTTAGATAATAAAACATTACTGATTATTGATATTATGTAGATTACATGTTTCAGAAAAATCTCGTCTTACCAAATCTGTTGGTGATACTATTGACGTCTTTTTCTGATAAGATTAAGCAGAGTTATGAGTTTCAAATTCTCCGAAAGAAAGCAACAATCCTGGCCTTTCGACTCTTGCCTTTTAACAATGTGCAATTTTTTACGTGTATAAAAGAAGCTTCAGTGAAATACTTTAACTTGAAAGCCTTTCTCAACCATTTTTTCTTTGTATTGACCACCAGATCCCACTACAGTAATAATATCCTGATGTATAATACAATAACGGAAATTTGCTTTAATCTTTTGCGGAAATAGTATCCTTACATCTTTGTCTACTTTTAATAGGTTTCAGTGCATCACTACAAAACAGTGATTATCGTAATATCGGAACTATTGTCAGATCAAAAATAAGCTCCAGTATAACGCAAGAATGGTCCCTTTGAATGTGTCTAATCAAAATATTCCCTATGTCTAGAGCTATTGTCAAACAATCAAAATGAGGCAATTTGATGGCCTCAAAATATACTCGTCGACACCTCGCATGATATATAGGATGATGATTGTTCTTTGTATGTCAGAAGAAGGTCATCACATGTTCCAATATATAAACTTGCTGGGAGTTATTGCAATCTTTCGATATCCATTGTACAACAATCACTATTTTTCAAATTTGTTCTATGTGGATTTGCACTTTTTTGAGATCTGTGTTGGTGATAATTAATGAAAACTAGTTTTCTGGGTTTTTTGGGGTTTTTTTTTTTTTTAGCACCACAACAATACAACAATATAATAAGGCTTCAAGGGCTTTTTTCAAGGGCTTTTCTGATGTTACTGATTACGACTAAACTTATTCGCGCTATAGAATAATTATTACAGCTAAACAGAGCAGTACCTACTTTCTTAGCTACAGCAGTGCTAATGTGTCATTCCACCTAAATAATTTTCATGCATGTTCTTTTTATATTGAGTTCTATGATTGGAGATAATGATATATACTGGTAAAAGAAGTAGAAGTAGAACTTTTCCGCTCAAGAAGGTGAAGGTTATATAGATTACCTTATTTAACAAAGTGTGTTAAAAGGCTTCCGGATTAGCTTCCAATTCATTCTCGGTGTAGACGTATTAAGTTGATTTCATGGTGGTTTGAGGAAAAGAAGTCAGATAGTTTCTAGAAGTGAAGAGATTCTATCCCCCAGTATTCCATCAGGTACATTGCTTTTACCAGAGTTAAATAGTACAGTGCAAATCAGAAAAATTGAACGTTTCCGATTTTAATTGTATTTTGTCCGGAAAGAACTGAGCTTTGCGACGGAAACTATTGCGCTGGTAGGTGGAAATAATTAAAGTGGCGGTGCAATAATTGCACATATACTGTGGCTAGTGACGTTAAGATTTGAATTTTGAATCACAGAAGATTGAACTCTTCCACAATAAGAAATGATGCCGGCCTCACTTAGTATTGATGCAGCTCTTTGAAAGAAGTGAGCGGCGATAGGAGCATTTATTTTCGGTCAATATATAAGTAATAACAGAAACGTACTCACTAAATTCGACAAGCGTAAAGATTACAAGTCCAAGTATCTCGCAGTCGCTGAATTTTTTTTCAAAGTCTTGCCAGTACTGTCATTCGTTTGTTCGTTAGGCTATATGGCCCTCAGTTTAAAAATCTTGACAGGTATTTTACTGCTATAGATAATCACACCTCCTGCTTTTCTGCCAACTCGTCGTGTGAGGTGGTTTCCTTGAGCTCCGACAGGAACTTCTCCGACTCCGTCTGCTTCTCTGTTTTCCAATGCTTCCACTTTCTTGCTGGGATTCTGGCAGCAAACATCTCGTCAATTTCCTCGAAAGATCTGCCAGCCGTCTCCGGCAACCAGAAGAAGAATACAAAAATAGACGCAAACGAGCAGCCCGTAAAGATGTAATTGATTTTCGACCCCATGTCGGCCTGGTCCGGGTTGAACATGTAAGGAAGCACAAATGACCACATGCACTGGAGCGCGTTGTTCATCAAACTGCCAAGTCCATAAGTTTTTGCTCTCAGAAACACAGAGGATAACTCGTTCGCCAGAACGTACGGAAGAGGCCCTATCGCAAGATTGTAGAAATAGTTATACATAGCCATGAATCCCGAGGACGCCTTCATTGCGGAAATGTTGTCCTTGTTCAGCCCTGTGCTCGCAGTAAGCAGGTTCAAAACTGTGATTGCCGTCATACCTGCTAGCATCAGTGGCCGACGCCCGAATCTGTCAATAATAAACCACGACGAGATAACGCCTGAAACTGACAGTGCTTGCGCTCCACACGAGATCTGGAACGACTGCTTTGTGCTGGAGCCCGACAGCTGGTAATAGTAAGTCGAGTAACTCGAAACGTACGCGACACCGCTCATCGCCTCCATCAACAATGAGAAAACAACCAGGAGCGTTCTTCTGAGGTCAACGCCCTTGAAGCAGTCTAGGTAACTACCACTTTGCGAAGACACCTGCGACGACTCCATGACAGTGACGTACATCAGTGCATACTGCTTCTGCACCAGCGACTCCTCTCTGTACATTCTCTTTAGCGAGTCCAGTGCAGCCTTATACTTTGTTTTTGTGATGTACCAGTACGGCGACTCGGGGATGCAGAAGACCATCACCAGCCCACTTATGGAGAACACCCACTGCGGGATGAAAATACCTCTGTACGCCATGCGAGTGGTGTATGTGCTGGTGGTATTGTTAATCAAAACACAGATGAACGGACCGACTGCCATGGAGAGAGCCATACATGCCGAGAAAAGCCCTCTCAGTGCCAGAGGAGAGCATTCAGAAATATAGACCGAACAACACGCAGAAATAGCACCCAGACAGAACCCATTCATAAACTTGCCCACAAAAAACACCTCTATAGTTGTAGCCACATACTCAACAGTAATGAACGGAATGGTGAGCAGAACTGCAGAGAACAAAACGAGTCTTCTGCCAAATCGGTCTGCAAGCTGTGCACCGATTGCCAGGCCCACCGCGACAGCACCAAGCGGAGCCCCTGTTATTGCCGACTGCCACTTTGCATTCAATACATAGCTGCCTTCATACAGCTTTCCAAAATCCTGTCTAAACTGCGGGATGCTCACCACCATACCCCCAGCCTGCCCCTCGTATCCCCAGAGAACCATACACCACACACACACAAACATGAAACAGACCGTCCATGGGTACAGTTTGGTAGCCTGCCATTTGGTGAGGTCGTGCTCGATCTTTTGCTGAGCTCTCGCTAGCTTTACCATGTTATCAAACTCCTCGTCAGATACCGTATACGATTCCTCCGCCTCTTGTTTCTTGAAAATACCAAACATTTTTGAAATAGTGATAGATTATTATCAAGGTTGTAGAGTCGTTGGTTGTGGGAAAGTTGAGTCCCCTTATAAACAATATGCCAAGAGATGAATTTTGCGGGGAAATGTGGGGGTGCGCCCAGATCAGACAGCTAGATTTCGGTTTTCTTTTTTTCTACAAGATACGGAGGAATGATGCGCCGGACTCCTCAGTTTCTTGACATCTCTTAGTGGTGAGCAGGGAGATACTGCGTCACCCCACCTTCGCTCAACAGTGCGGTCCAAATAATGTAATTGAGGTCGAACGTCCAAATCGCATGAGCAATCACATTTTTATGAGAAGAGCTTGCCTCAGCATCGACATTTTGATGGTACAGAACAGGATAAATAAGAATTTGCATCTTTAAAGGAAACTTGAGCCTTCTTTCCCTGGCTTGGATGGCGACACTGGCCGCCAATGCTCCACCTGCAGAGTCACCGATTACTGCAACCCTTTTGAGATCAATATCCAATCCGTCCGCATGTTAATGTAAATACAACAACCTTGCGTAACTATCATCTTGGGGAATTGGAAATTCCTACTTTGGAGGCAGTCTGTAATCGACTGCAAGGAGGGATATCCCGCTATTGGAGCAATAATACTTGAGACACTTGTCGTAGTCGGCCACTATGCCAGCAACGAAGCCTCCTCTGTGATAATAAACAGCTGCCGGTACATGCTGCTCCTTATTCTCGCTCGTATACCAGTAAAGATCAATATCGGCTGCATCGCTTGACTTTGTTCGAAACTTTTGTGTTTTGACGCTAGCAACAATTACTTCCATAGGAAACTTCATCACAGTAAAGAAACCAGCTACTACATCTCCGATATGTTCGGTAACATTTTTAGTTGAAGGGGCTTGTGCGTTGCTGCTTTTTGCTAAGAAGTCATATCTCACTTTTGTCAGTCCATAAAAGGTTCTGGACGGCACTATTGTTCATTACTTTCCGCATATTTTTCCGATGGAACTACGCAGGAATACCCATAACCAAAATAAAGACGTCAAGGCCCATACTATACACATGGGCTTCACATAGCCAACTCTGTTGACCTAGCCGGTCAACTCGCATCTCTGATGGTTCCAATAATTGGTAGAGGTTTCCCTTTTAATTTATTGTTAATTTGCCTTCCCTCACCGACCTTTTCAGCGTGATTGTGGAAAGGGCCAAGAAGAGTCCCCAATGTTGCGTGTGGCGGTTTTGGGTGCGAGATGCTATCGACATGGACCGACAATCTGACTACGTCTCAAAATAAAGCAAATTCTCGTCGGACATGGCTACACATCTTGCCGACATCTGTGAGAAATTGCAAAGCAGTTTCTACTCCTCGGTAGACAATCTCACCTCTCGAGTGAAATCATGGAGATGGAAATCAATCTTTGTAGCAAAAACGCTAATCTGGGATTGTTGTGCTGTGTTGTGCTCACATTCAATACAACATCAGTGACTGTATTATCCCTCGTAGGTTCAACCACAGCATGGTTTGGATTTAGCTTTGATATTTCTTCGTATAACTGGACATATCAATATATTTGAGTATTCAAACTCATGTTCTCACAAGGAAACGTTTTGAGAAAAACTGTCAAGCGCATTTATAGCAAAAGATGACTAGATTCTAATCTCCTTTTAATGTTACCTTCAGCCAGATTTGAGGCGCTTCATTTTATTGTAACACTGTCCTCAAATACCCCTCTTCGGACTATCAAAGATGTTAACGAACTTTTGCTTCGAAACTTGGATTTTAATTGATATCCGAATATCCCCTCACGGGATGTAAATTATTTCACCGAAGGCAGACACCTGTTTCTCCGTTTTTAACTAATGCATACAAAAATTGGAAAGGGATATGGTATATGGGATGGCTAGTATTGAACATAGTGACAGAGTTAGGCACCCGGCAATATTGAAGTACTATTCGGAAGTGTGTTATCGGACTTCCGACAGTCTATTATAAAAGAGAGAGTGATAGCGTCAGAGAGGGTGATGGTGTCCAAGAGGGTGATGGTGTCCAAGAGGGTGATGGTGTCCGAGAGGGTGATGGCGTCCGAGAGGGTGATGTATAATAAAGATTAGGAACTCACATATAAAATGCTTGGAAAACTCGCACTTGAAGAGGCATACCAGGTGCCAAGTGTGGTGGAAATGGCGCAACGGCAAACCGCATTGTTCGTTCCACCAGGAGACAGAGAACGGTATTTTCGTCAGATGAATGATGTTACAGAGGAACGGGTTCGTCTCGCTGACGAGCATGGAATCGGGTATACTGTGCTATCGCTGAACTTTCCAGGGATCTAGCGTATTGCACTCAGGGATGAGGCCGAGAAGCGTGCAACTGCATCCAATACTTGGGTCGCTCAACAGATACTCGCACCCACCCAGATAAGGTAGGCGCGTTTGCGTTTCTCTCTATGCACGATCCGGCACATGCTGCTTAAGAACTCCGCAGACGTGTTGAGGATTATGGCTTTTTCGGGGCTCTTGTCAACGACATACGGCATACCGGTGCTAACGGCGAAGTGTACAAGTTTTACGACCAGGCGGAATACGATACTTTATGGGAAGTGATGTGCGAGCTTGATGTGCCTCTGTATCTTCATCCGACAGTCCCAATCGACATCATTTACGACAAGCTGTATGCACAGAAACGGTTACTTATTGGTCCTCCTCTGTCCTTTGCAAATGGTGTCTGTTTGCATTTGTTGGGCATGATCACTAACGGAGTGTTTGACCTGTTTCCAAAATTGAAAGTGATTGTAGGGCATTTAGGCGAGCACATCCCATTTGATTTCTGGAGAATCAACCACTGGCTCGAGGATGTAATGCGGCCTGTTGCTGAAAAGCAGGGTGCCACAAACTTTTGCAACCAGAGTATCTTTATTTCAAAGCCAACACTTGAATGACAATCAGTGTCCATTTTTCTACTCACACTCTGAAGTACGTTGTAGACGAGATTGGCGTGGATCGTGTATTGTTCAGTGTCGACTACCCTTTTGAGAGAATTGAAAACTGTTCTTCCTGGTGGGATGGCAAGGCAGACAAAATTAAGGAGGCCGTTGGTGGTATTGAAAACTACTACAAAATCGGCCGAGAAAATGCAAAGTAGGTTTTGAATATCAAGAGAAAGTATTGCGATTTAGACTCACCAGTGTTTTGATTCAAGCTACGGAGAGCTGTGGTGTACGTACCCCTTATTAACGTATCTCCAAATCTATATAAGAAGGTAGTTGTAGGCTGCATTGTATATGGTGCTGGCTAGCCTACTCTATAACTTCGAATTATGAGTGATAAAGAGGACCTTCAGATTACTCCTTCAGAAGCCGGTACAGTGTATGACATTGTTATAATTTCAACAAACTTTCTATCAGATATTGTGTAGCCTGAAGAGTCTGCAGCACTTGCTATCACTCCCAAAAAACAGCTGTTGTGCTCATGCAAAATGAGTTTGACTTGGACAGACCATTAATCAAAAAGCATTCAAAAAACATTTGTAATTCCGGAGTCGAATACAACCGTTTCGCAGAGCATACCATAATATCCAATGAAGACAAACTACATGAAATACCAAGAGAGCCAAATGGCAGCGAGGTGCACTTAATTTTCAGGCGAGGGAGAATCAATATCAAAGGGAGGAGATTGTCATTAGCTAAGATAGGGATTTGCAGAGATACAGGTGTCACCAAAATGTTTTGCTTATTCCAACCTCGGGCTATTCAGAGAGTGAGGAAATTTAACTTTTGAAAATTAAAAAAGGATGGATCTCCTTTTTAAGATATATAATAATGAGCTATTGGTGGTTGCTTCCTAAATAAATAGCAAATAAAAAGGTTCACAGCAATTCAGCACTGGTTCAGTCTGTTACCAAACACGTAGGAAACTCTTTCTCGGGATTTATATCAGTTCATAAAGGAAACGCCTTTAGATATTGGGTAACTGTATCAACAATTGATTGTTCAGGAGTAGTAAACTTGTAACCACCAATCTTATCGGTAGTACTAGAAACATCAAACTTCAACTTAATAGTGGTGTCACACACAATTTTGATATCTTTGCATGGTAGGTCTGGGAACTTTGCCGCAAGAATCTCGATAAGCTCCATATTACTCAAAACACCAGCTCCAATGAACATTCTTTCATTAGCCAGTTCTTTCTTCTCAATTGGGAGGATGTGGAACTCGGCAACATCCTTAACATCCACACTAAAAACACTACCTGCTGGAGGGGGGGAAGCTGCAGTGGAACGAGCCATTCTTAGAATGACTTCATTTGATGTGTTCAAAACTTTGGTGACCGAGAAGTCAAATAGCTGGGGACCGACAACAAACGGTGGATTAACTGTTGCAAAAGTGTAGGAAGGATTTTCTTTTTCATAAAACTCTCGAGCAGCTCTTTCTGCAGAAATCTTCGATCCCACATAAGCATCGATTTCTGTCTTTACATCCTCCCATTTCAACGGGTTCCATGACTCGCTTGTATGAACGTGGGTGCTGAAGACACTATCTGGCTGTCTTATTGCCGCAAAAGAGGAAGTCACAACAACATGAGTTACCTGTGGAGCAAATTTCTTAATGGCATTGAGCATATTTAAAGTACCACTGACAGCGGGCTTCAAATAAGCTTCTTCAAATGGCTTGTTCAATCCGTATGAGAACGGTGAGGCCGTGTGAAGAACCACGGTGATTTCTGGGTGCGTTTGGAGCACTTTGTCAAAGGCATCATCTAATCCAATATCGGAAACGATCTCGAATGACAATTTACCCTCGGGGTATTTGGTTTTGAATTGTTCTAGAAAGGGAGTATACTTCTCGACCGATCTAGCTGTTCCAATCACAGGATAACCTCTGGCTAACAGCTTATCTACAATATGTAGAGCAATAAAGCCAGTTGCTCCACTAACAAGGACGGTTGGTTTTGTTCTCATTTTTATATTGGTAAGGGAAGATATATTGTAACTCAAATTTCCAATGGATGGTTTCATTATACTCTAGATCCCTATATATAAGCCAATTGTGAAAATTCAACATGTTGCTTCTGTTGACTATTTAGGAAATTAATGACCGATTTCGTGTAAACCTGAAGTTTTGTTTCCAACAAACCATGGATTATTGAAAACACACAGATCAAGTATAAAGCCGCGAAGAAACGAAGTCTCGCTTTCAAAGGGTGCGTGGCGTTATTCTCAATAGAGTTCGATACGAGCTATCGGATATTTCAGGAAAAAGAATTGTATGTATGCAAAATCATTGCGTGGTTTGTATATGGTAAGATAGAATCTATTGAACATCTATGTCGGTCTAATTCCCGACTTTAAGGGCATAATTTGGCAACAGCTTATTTGTCATGCTGAATCATACAAACTTTCTTTTGAGTTGACTATAGTTTTATTATATACTTATGTAGCTAGAAAGAAAAGCTCTCCAATCAAGAAAATTGTTATAAGTAATTTTCAAACAACTTTTTGTACCACTTCTTATCACTTGGCGTATGGTCGGCACGCGACAAAGCGAGAATTTCTTCCAAATCCTTTCTTCTTCCGCTCTCAAAGTCCATGTCTTCATATTTAACCCATTTAGTTTTGTTCCACCATTTGTAGGCAAAGAAAAAGACAGGGAATAATGGAAGCAAAATGTAACAGTCAATAAAATTATTAGTGTCAAAGGGTTTGAAATATGACCATCCCTGAATAAGTGCTAAAAAAATGTTCATAAACAAACTGTATAATGGCATATAAGGAAACCATTTCGATTTGTAAGGAAGCTCATCAAGACTTCTACCGGATCTGACCCATCCAATTCTGAATCTAATGTGAGTGTAGGATAATCCACCCCACACAATAAAGGTTGAAATTCCGGAAATGTTAATAATGTATCCAAAAGCACTAGCAGATCCAGTGGAAAGATTCATAAGAGAGATAAAAGCCGTTATATGGAATGTAAATGAAGCCACATATGGCACACCTTGTTTATTGGTTTTTTTGAAAAACCCAGGATACGGAATCATGTTTTCATTGGCTAAATTGACAATAGTTCTGGAACCAATATAAATTGAAGAATTGATAGCACTGAATGCTGTCGCAACAATAAATGCATTCACTAAATGGTAACTGTTGTACCATCCAGCATGCTGAAGAGCGACTGTCATAGGTGATTTTAAGGCTCCAGCAGAGTTAGAAAACTCAGGAGCGTCATAGGGACAAGTGATTCCGTAACATAAAGCAACAAAGAAATAAATGTAGATAATTCTCCAAATAACTTGTCTAGCTGCAATAGGAATGGACTTTGTAGGATTTTTGGTTTCAGCTGCTGCAATAGAGATCATTTCAACACCAACATAAGCAGTACTTGCAGCTGTAAAAATAAGAGCCAAACTTTTGATAGCAGGGTGATCTCCCCATGGTGTCTTGAAATTGTGAAAGCCAAATGCTGGAGTTCCTTTCACACCTCCACACATATAGATCAAGGTAAAAATATAAAATGCGGTTAAACCAACCAGTTTCAAGAGGGCTAACCAGTACTCAGTTTCACCGTATCCGGAAACACCAAAAAACTGTATACCCATGAACAGGCACCAAAACATCAAAAAATAACCGTACAACGGAACTTGGGGACCCCATAGTTGCATTGTTGCGCAAAGTGTGTTGTACTCATTAGCAATAACTGCTATCCAAATAATGAGGTAGTTGTAGGAACAGGCAGCAGAAAAGGCTTCGTCAACAAATCTAGACATATGATTACTGAACCCATTAGTGGCACTAAACAGAGCACTTAGCTCACCCACTGAACCCACCACAGCGTATGCAATGGATCCTAACAAAACATAGTCAATAAGAAGAGTTGCAGGTCCACCTTTATGAAGAAGGGTTCCATAACCTGCAATAAGCCCAGGACCAATTAAACCACCAAGACTAGAATGGAATAGAGTTAGATAACGTCCAGTATGAATAACTTTCCAACAATTGTATACTTACGCGATCAAAGAGACATGTCTTGTTTTCAAGCCTCTCTTTAGGTTAGAGTTTGGGTCAAATTTAGCTTCTGCTGTGACACTCTCATCAACATCAAAAACCTCTAGCTTTAAATTGTTTTTGGCTGCTGAAGACTGCGAAGACATACCGGAGATTTTCGAAGTCACCGAAGCTACTCGAAATAATTCTCAATTAACAAGTGGCAGATAAAGACACATAGGCAGAGGAAGCATAATTTATATGAAACAAGCAGAAACCCGCTCTTGAATAATCCGAGATATTTTTCGCGTAACTCGGGATGTGAAAATGCCAACCGCAGAACAATATCGGGACTCGATGTATTCATGCGTTATGATAAGATAGGTACTGCTGGGTTTAGGTTTTCGAGATAAGATAAGAGGCATCTGTTTTTCATTCAATTGTTTATCGTAGTGTAAAACACAAGAAAGCTGTGAAAAAGCAAGCTTATGTGGAATTTTGGGCATATCTACGATTAACTGGTCAAATTAGTAAAGAGTTTTAGAATTTCGAGTATGAAAATAAAAATATAATTTTGTTGTGTGATGACATCAAAACTCGGGCCAAACAGTTGAATCCCTGTCTGGTCAGTCGTGGACCGACTAAAAGATACAAGATATTTTGATTTTCAACTACGGGAAGTGTTTGAAAACACAGGTGTTTTCGTTTTGAGATTCTGAGGGCAGTATTTGTCTACATAAAGTTTATAGGACAGATATGAAGTAGACAGGCATTTTTCAAGGATTAGTGAATGGAGACAATTCGACTATGTTTCAAAGCAATTTCAGGCCAAAAAATATAATTGTAGCCATCCATGTTTGCTAACCAAATATCTTTCAGCAATGCGATAATTGTTTTTAATGTGGGAAGCTTGATACTGTCATAAAGATATACAAATTGCAGCAAAGTCCAAGCTCGAGTCTCAAATGTGGAGACGTCAACTGCAAAAATGAATAACGGGAATATACAAAATGGGGATGCAAATCTAGAGCAAACAACGCGGCGAATTTGAGGTAAGATTCTACGTTTGATCAACATAGATTCTAATGATAATGACTGACGCCGATAAATACACTGTAGAATGTACAATTTTCCCACATCTTTGTAGAAGTAGAAAAGATCCAATGCCTCAGTCGCAAATTTCGAGTTTTGAATTGAACTGGTGTTCAACTCTAAATTATCTAATTGAGATTCGAGATGCTTGGCTTCCAGAATAGTTGCTTCAAGATCAGTGTCATCAGACTCATCGGAAACCTTATTCATCAAACTAGATAAATGAGAAATGCCACAATATACTTTCATGAATGGAAAGAATATATCAATTGCTGTTGAGGAGTCGTTTATCTCATTACCACCTCCGAATTCTGAGAAAGTGTTGACAAATGATTGAGAAAAAACAGTTCCGAATTGTGGAGCATAACTGTTTGTTAAGTCGAGATAAATCAAATATCTGATAACTTCTCTTCCCAAATTCCATTCCATTAGAGGGAAAAGACCACCCCCTGAGTCGATCAGAGCCTTCATTTTGGTTAACTTTGAACCAAGTGAATTTAAACCTCTAGAGTTCATGTCTTCTGATAACAGAAGCAACATGCGGGTAATGAACATTTCTTCAAAAGTAACGCTCCGTTGAAAATCGTTCCACAAGGAGTCAATTTTTCGATATATATTTGCACTTTCCTTTCTAAAGTGGATCGAACTAAACTTTTCTGCTATTCTCTTATTGCAAAAGTATATATATAAGCAACACCACAAAATGAAAGATTCCAATAAGGCTCCCCTTTTTGTTATTGCAAACTCAAAGCATAATTGCAAAAGTCTTTTAGGAAGTATAGACTGCTCATTCAAAACATCCAAACAGTATGAGTTGATTCTACGATTTTCTGAGTAGACAGTATCTTGCTCATTTGACACAGCTTCCGATACATCCAAGATCGAATTAGCATCTACTGCCACTACTTCCTGTATCTTATTTCTTTCAATATCCTGTTGTAGTCTTGGAAGTCTTGGAAGAGCTGACCTGATCCTAGAGCTAGACATAAAAGTATCAACTATTTTTTCTATCTTTAATTGATGTTGATGTAGGTCGATTTTAGAATGTAAGACCAACTTCCTTATGTAAGAATCCTTCGGAGGTGTAGAAAGATATTCGTTATCTATACCCAAGTTTTCCATAACACTTGGATCACAAGCTTTGCTTTTGGGCTTTCTCAAGTTAAGTGTTATCATACTCGGTTTTGAAGCAACAGACGAGACCATATTTGTAATATTGATGACAGGTACGGGAATCGTATTTGGTTCATCACCACCTGTTGAACATTTCTGTTCCACAAACTTTTGTCTGACACATCTTCTGTCGACTTTTGTGGTTTCACAAAATAGGAACTTAATTTGTGGAAATTGGCATTGCTCTCCTATGTTCTTACACCTAATACATGCTGGTCTTGCCCCATCGCATTTTCTTTTTTGTTTCCGACAGTTCAAACAGCCAGTGTTTGATCTTTCAAATTTTCGAGAATGTTTTCGATAATTCTTCGGGGAAACACTATTAGTCATGTGAGCTTTAGAATTCGTCATTAACCTGTGTAACTTTCGTTTAGAAGGACAAATGATGAAAAGATCGAGCTATCAGACTCAGAGCTTGTTTGGCTTAATTTGGAAGGAAAATATTATTTCTTGGCCCTCATAGTTTTTGCTCAGTCGGTTCAGCGTCGGTAAAGTTTACATATTAGGAAAGAAAAATTTCGACTCAAGAGTTTTCTTGGAGAAGTTGGCTTATTGACTGATCCAAAACGTTACAGTGAATGTGGATCAATAATGCGTGATTTACTTCTATATTCAATCCAGTAACCTAATGAAGTAAGTGCGGGTTTTTCGCATTGATAGAATTCCAGTTTAGGAATTCCAGCTTCAGGAAGGATTTTGTCTTATAAATAAAATGGCAAATGTAATACAGTATATAATCTGCTAATCTCTGACTTGATTCTCTAATTTTCTAAGGTGTGGTTCAAAAATCCCCAATAAGACCTTTTAAAATTGGAACATTGAAATATGACAGTAGAGTTGGAGGAGGAAAAAAGTTATTTGTTTCAAAGCAAAGTGTCAAAGAGGCCACTTATGGCTGTTTCAGGAAAAGGAACAAGAATCACTGTTCAAAATCCTGTAACAAAAGAAGAAAAAAACTTGATAGATGGATGCACAGGAGCTGCTGTTGGATCTTTAGGACATGGCGATTCTGACATTGCTGAGGAGTTTGCACTTGCAGGAAAAGAATGTGTATATTCTTTTCCTTCGACTGTCTGTAACTATTGGGCTGAAAACTTATCGAAATTCTTGATCTCTCGTTCACCAAAAAACGCCTTTGCGTCTGCACTTTTTACTGGATCAGGTTCAGAGGCTAATGAAAATGCAATCAAAATAATCAGACAGTATCATTTAGAAAATTCAGAGCCCCAAAGAATGAAAATCATATCTAGAAACCAGTCGTATCACGGATTCACAATAGGCGCCTTATCAGTCGGAGAGACCAAAAGAACCACACCTTTCAAGCCATTGTGTATGCCGAAACACTTGACTCCAAAAGTTTCTGAATGTAACCCATATAGGCACCAAAAGGACAATGAATCCGAGGAGGACTACAAGAACAGATTATTAAAGGAATTGGACGATGCATTCCAAGCTGCAGGTCCAAACGAGGTGGCCGCTTTCATGTGTGAGACTGTTTCAGGGTCTACACTTGCTTGTCAGACTCCCGTAGATGGCTATATTCAAGGATGTAGAGAAATATGTGACAGATATGGCGCTTTGTTTGTTTTGGATGAAGTTATGTGTGGTTTAGGAAGATGCGGAACCTTTCATGCTTGGGAGCAATGGCTCCCAGAAGGTGAAGGACCTGATCTACAGACTATAGGTAAGACATTGGGCTCTGGATACGTCACTCTTGCTGGTATTCTTATTTCTCCAAAAGTGAAAAAAGTCTTTGCTGATGGATCTGGTGTCATTGTTGGCTCTCAAACGTATCATTCACACTCCGTTAATTGTCGTATTGGTCTAGCTGTACAGAAGAAAATAGCGGACATGAACTTGGTTGAGAATAGTAGAGAGATGGGAGAATACCTTCATCAACAGCTGAAGTGCAAAATTGGAAACCACAAATATGTTGGATGTTTAAAAGGGGCAGGTCTTTTTAGAGGGATTGAGTTTGTTCAAAACAAAGAATCTAAAGAATCATTTGATCCTAATATTCGCTTTGGGCCTAGAGTTGGTGAGGCGTGCTACAAAAACGGTTTGACAGTCATGGCAGGCGATAAAACTAACGATGGTGATGTTGGGGATCACGTAATACTTTCCCCTTCTTATGTCATCGACAGAGCTACAGTTGATGAAATTGTTTCTATTGTTTCCAAGTCTCTTGATGAGGTTGTTGCTGAACTTGGTCTCTGAGCATCAGTAGGTTTTGTACGTTTTTATCAACTGAATGTTACTTTTACTTCTTTAAAGATGCCCATTAGAGATACAATCTTAAGGTCATTGACGCTGGCTGAAACTGTTTCTTAACCATACGAAATACCAGCCCGAGACCGCTTCTATTTTTCACTTTTCATGTTTACATTTGATTAGGAACGCTCGGAACTTATGAATATGACTTTAATTAGAGTGAAAAACAGATAAATTAACTATCAGTTCTATAAGATTTTATTAAACTAGCCATCCAAAAACCTAAGAAGGGTCCATCATTATTTGAAACAGCATTCCTGTTTTTCACCTCATCATAAACACCCTCATCAATTTGACCTTGAGCTCTTTTATCCTGGACTAGTATATTAACACAATCAGCATTGAATTCTGGGTGTCCCTGGAAGGTGAGAAGACGGTCCTTTTTGTAAATTCCTTGTATTTCACACTTTTCACTAGACCCAATAATGGTGTAGCCTGGGGGAAGTTCTTGGTTCTCTGGAACTGATACTACATCTTGATGCATCTCCATAATCTTAAATGTGTTCTTCACTTTGTCTGTGGCTAGGAAGCTAAGCTCAGCATCAGGATTCAGGCTAACTTCAGTCAGCCCCATTTCCCAACCCTTAGAAGATCTGCCAGTCTGAAGCCCCAGAGCTTGTGAAATTATTTGGTGGCCAAAGCATGCACCCACGATTGGAAATCCAAAATCCCTCAGACACACAATTAAAAATTCTTTCAGCTTTACAATCCAAGCGTCTTCCGCGAAAGAATCCGCTCTAGAACCTGTTATGTACATCCCTCTACAGCTCTTTAGATTATGGACTGAGGGGTATTCTTGTTTTGCAATAACATCATATTTGCGGAACTCATAGTTTTGAAGACCTCCTTCTTTCAACAAAGCGATTCCTTGATCACCAAAATCGCCAAATTTTTCAAGTGACTGCATCGGAAGGTCGCAAACAATCACTGCGACAAAGGGAGAGTCTACTGTCATTTTGTGTGTCCAAGGATTCTTATGCTTTCAGAAGGTCAGTTTTATGATTTCAACTTGAATAACATCGGCCATATTTTTATATATGATATGATAAGGAGATAAGTTAATTTTGTGTGTCACACACTCGCATCTTTTTAGGCTAATTCGGAGCGGGATCCGTATTACCCAGATAGGAAACAAGGTGCTCGATTTTTCATTTCCACAAATGATTCATCTCCAAGCAAAAAGTTCTTTATCCCAGTCTTCATTTTCATCTCCAGATTCGGCTAAAGCAGAGAGCATTTGAAAATCGGAGTACATTTGTGACAAAGAAGATGTTTGAGGTAAAAAGTAAGGACTAAAACACTGGTCTTCAATCACTGGCACTTGTCTATTAGTGACAGACGCCGGATACTCCTTTCTTTGATCCGTTAGGGTTTCAAAACTACCTACATCAACACTTTTTTGTGCCTTATAATCTCCACCATTTTCCTTGTCATACATTTGTCTTTCATCAGATTCAGTGAATTTGGAGAGTTTAGCCGAACGCTTTGAGGTCATTTGAAGTGGTAGTGTAACAAAATCCGTAGACGATACTGCGTTAATGTGAGCCCTTTTTTGATGGCTGATGTCCAGATTATCAAATGAAAAATCATTTTCGTGCTGAACAGTCCCCTGATTGTAATCCTCTATACGACCTTCACTTTGAAGCACAATTTTTGTGTATTTCTTCAATAAATCTGTCATGGATTTAGAAAAATCTAGTTTCGATATTAATTCAAGTAGCTGCTTCATTCTTTGGAATGAAGCTTTACTACCGCTCTCTGATATCTTCTGGAGAATAATGAGAGAATGTTCTATGTGCATTCGTGTTGTTTCGTGTACCCCAAAAGATACGTTGAATAATAAAAGGGTCGCCGTAGCCGTAAAAAGATACTCTATGTCTGTACTTCTTAGCAGAAAGTTGGTGCTCTTCTCAAGAATGTACCAAAAAGATCTAACGGTGTTCATAGATGCTTGAAATGATGTATTAAGTAGAGATAACACTATTGTGGAACAGTCTGAGAGATTCATATAAGCTTTTTCTGCAGGATCTCTCATAAATTGTAAATAGCTGAAGTGGAACAGAAGAGGTCTGACGGCCACGTTTAAACCTTGGAAATATTCTATCATAATATTAGCAACCAACCTATTGACATGTATTTCTTTTAGAGAGTAATCACAGTCAATGTGTTCAGGAACTCCTCTTTTCCATCTTAGAAGTTTAACCACATACTTTCTGATTGTGGCGAAAGTTCCCTCCTTGTTTTGCCTAGTATACAATTCTTTGATCAAATTAGAATTGATATCAGTCACTTCAATATATTGTTGAAATAAATCAGCATCAGGGAAAATATAGAATCGACAGTTGTCGTAAGGGTATGATATATCAAAGGATTCTGGAGTTTCTGTACGGATACTGGAATTTTCGAGGCTTACAGGTAAACCATAGTTAGAGCGTAATAATCTTTCACAAACAACTAATGTCCAAAAAAGTCTTCTTCTGTGTTCCAACTCATTTCTAGTTACTGAAGTTTTGCAGATATCTAGATGATAGCCAAGAGTCTTGGCCGCTCTCATAGCCAGGCCCAAAGATAGGCTAGAGTTCATAATAGAACCTGATAGTTTGTTATAGAGAGCAAAAACCAGCAAAACTTCTATGGATCCTTCTACCAAACAGTTTTGCAATGAATCTAAGGAGAATAAGGTGGAAAATAAGTCAGTTTTCTTAGACATCAACCGTGAAGAAAAACATTCAGTTCCAATTGAATTATCTGATTGTTTCTGGTATATTTCAGAAACAGCAAATATCATCAATATTTTACATAGAAATATTGATGATAACAGATTGCGCTGGAGTTTATCAGTAGGTGTGCAATTCACGCCGTATATCAGTTCTGGAATCGACTCCTCAGACGAATAGAGTCTTTTCAAGTTTTCTTTTATTACTCCTTCATTAAAAAAGTATAAGCACCCGTCCGTATGCGATAGGAACATGTCAACATGGGATACAGCATCAGAATAGCTTGGCAAAGCATATTTTATTGGAGGATGTGAAACAGACACGTAGTCAGGAAAGATAATTTCAATATCATTTCCATTCTTTGACAACTTTTCAGGTGAGAGTGTTTTACAAAAACAGCTCTTACTGACTGTGGGCATTCCTATTACGTTCTGAAGCTCTACATCAAATAGACTTTTAGTCTGTATATCGTTGCACGAACTTCGATCAGAACTATGATGTTCTAGATTTCCATGATCATCTAAGAAAGGGAACAATGTGCTCTCAGAGTTCAAAACAGAATATGCTTGTTCTGTGTCACTAGGTTCTATGACACCAGATATCCTTGGTACTTCTTTACTGAAATTGGGTACGTCTTGCACATTTGATGTGGAACCCAGCTTTTCAAGACATTGCCTTAGGAGATTTTTAACGTTCGCATTTTCTTCTTTCAGCGTAGATATATTTTGCTGTAAGCCACTAAGGTAACCCATCGATATTGCAACTTTCTTACTTGCACCAGAATATTCACATTCTACTTTAGTCTTTATACAATGTGAACAGGGCAGACCGGTGCCGTCACACTTTATATGTCTCTGTCGGCATCGAATGCAAGCATTAAAAGATTTCTTTGGTCTCTTGATATTTCGGCCTCTTATTTTCGGAGGCCGCACCGAAAATTTTATCTGGTAAGTGTCTTTGTTAGAAGGCATGGTGATTCTTAGAAGAGACAAGACTGTGATTCAATCTTCACACTTTTGAGGAAGAGAATAATCGAGGACGGTCAAAAGACATGTTACTACTAATCTTATTTACTTGGTTCCAAAAAAACAGTTCTCTTGCTTACGTCATCGCGTATCTTCCATCAAGTTCAGTACTTTTCTACATAATAGCTAGATAAGGTCACTAAAGAAGAGTTAGGTTGCAGATAATCACGGGTTAATGTCTAGAAAAGCTACGTACATCAGAGTGGAATAGTACTGTCGCAAGAATCGGCCAAGTTCAGGAATTCATCTGCTAAATAAGAGCCACCCCAATATGTTCCGCTGTGATCGTGCTTACCTTGAATGGAAGGTATCTGTATTTCTCTAATATATCCTTTGATTCCTTCCTCTTTAAACATTTTAGCAAAATTTGCGACAAACATGTTAACTCCTTGTAATGCAAAAATAGGTTGAGTTTGGAAAACAATGCCTAATTTTGCCAAGTCATAGCACAAGTTCTCGACCTGTTCTTCAGAAAATCCAGCTGCAGTATAGTTATATCCGCCCGTAAAACCGAAACCGAAACAACGTTTAGGGTCAACTTCACGAAGAGCGTTGTGAACTTCAACGATATCTTTCCATATCGGACTGTCCATTCGTGCCCACGTAGTATCAGTTAATGGCATAGCTGCAATTGCTCTTTCAATAACGCATTGATTGCTAGTTTGAAAGAGATATTGTCCAGAGCTGGTCCGAGGTAGGTCCCAATCAAAGAAAATAGGATTCTGTACAGTCTCTTCAGCATAACAACGAAGCTCACTAATACTAGGAAATTGTTTCAACTTCAACTTATTACTAAAAGCATCGAATTCCATTGGGCTAGCATAGTGTTTAACTGCATCAATTAACGTCATCACTTTGGCTTCCTTGAGCCAGTCAAGCCTTGAAGATTTGTAGTTGAAGCCTTCTTCAGCTTTCTTCTCATTAATATACTTAATAAAAGGCACAGCATTTGGATTTGTTGCCCCCTTAATATACTTGTGATCTCTTGGATCAAGAACAGAAGTAATGAATTCAGCATGATAACTGTCAATTCTAGACATTAACAACATTTCAGAGCCCATTATATCCATCTGTAGTCTTGCTGCTGTCAGGCGTCTCAGGAACTCTGAAAATGGTACAATTGTTCTGCCAACTCCCTCAGTAAACTTCTTGAGTCCAATTGCAAGATCGTCATAATGAACCATTGCTGTGCCAGCTTCAACAAACATCTTTGTTTCCTTCATAATGGATGTAACACCTCCAAAGCCCATGTCTCCATCAGCTATTAATGGTAAAAGATAATCATGTATTTGAATGTCTTTCCTCTCTTCACCATTTAGATTTATAAAGTACGATCTTTGTTTTCTATCATGAAAAAGCTGAGATTTGAAAAGTCTTGAGGCTAAATTTGGAACGGTATCACTGGGATAGTCTGCATGATCTCTACCAATTTCTTGAACTAATTGGATTGCCGAAACTCCTCCTGAGACATAGACCGCTTCCATACCTGCTTTAGACATTTGTGATGCGGTGGATGGATCAGCACAACCAAATGTCAACATCGGTGTGCACTTTTCACGATGGTCATTCAAAACAGACCATAACTTATTACCTTGCTCTGAAGACGGGTAAGAAATATTGATACAGTTTCTCAATGAAGCCACTTTTGAGGCATCGTAAGGCCTCTTAAGATGTTTTTGTCTATCAGTCTTCCACCATTTTTCAATTGATTCAATATCCCTCTGGTATTCCAATAATATACGTTCTGACATCTAAATAGGTAGTATATCAAATTATATTACTTGTACATATCAGAGTTCAAGTCATAGAAAGTATTTTGATAGCCTTTTTATATCTGCGTCTCATGGGAAAAGTATAAAGATAGCAGCAGGTACTTCAGTTATCTAACCTTCAAGTTGGCCAAAATTAGGAAACACGGATTTTGACTCCCGTCTCTCTGATTTCCTAATGTGGCAGCTCAACAATAGGCATTATCAAGATAGTGTGTGATGTCGGAAAGATAACTATTGCTGGTTAGACCATTCTTGACACCATAATCATAGAATACAAGTGTCAAAAAAATTGCACTTTTATAGTTCGAAGAATAAAAATTACTATATATCATTTATACCAGCTTTTTTTTAAACGTCTGAGATTCATGAAAGTGAAGGACAGACGAAAATATTTAGTAGGAAATTGTGTCGTCAAAGCAATCTGCCAATGCCATCAAGTTGTCTGACAAATCTGCTCCGCACCAAGCAGTCTCAAATCCATCAGTATTTCTCTCTTCACATTTATCAGCTATGTCTCTGATGTAGCCATATATACCTTCTTTCAAGAACATCTCACCAAAGTCTAAAGTGAACATATTTATTCCTTGGCAAGCAAAAATTGGCTGGGTCTGGAATATTACACCCATTTTTGCGAGATCCAAGTGTAAGTTTCTGATTTGATCTTCCGTGAATCCCGCGGCCTTGAAATCGTATTTTCCAGTGTATCCAAACCCATAAACTCGTTTACTGTCCACGGATCTCAAAGCTTTATGGAAGGTAACAATTTCATCCCATTTTGGAGCATCCATTCTCGCCCAGGTTGTGTCGCTTATTGGCAAGGCTGCAATAGCTCTGTCAATTACGTGATCCAAAGTTTTCTTGAAAAAGTATTGACCGTCAGAACTTCTAGAAGCCTCCCAGTCAAAATAGACTTCTGTATGCACTGTTGAAGTGGCTTGAGCTCGTCTTTGGGACAAACTAGCAAACTTGCTTTTCTCAAATAACTTCATATATGCCATATACTCTTTCTCAGTTGCAACAGCACGCACCGCTTCGTCGTAAGTCATCAATCTTGCTTTCTTCATCCAATCTTGTCTAGCTTGCTTCAAATCTTTTCCTGAGCTTCGTGCTTCGTTCAGAGTAACTACTAAAGGTTTCACTTCTGGGTTTGTTACACCCTGTACATAACCATGATCTCTTGGATCAATAACTGATGTTATGAACTCAGCATGCAATGAATCTGCTCGCGCCATTAAAAGGGTTTCTGCTCCCATCATATCTAACTGAAATCTTGCGGCAGTTAATCTTTTCAGATATTCAGAAGTTGGAACAACTGTTCGGCCTTCCCCAATGGTAAACCTTTTCATGCCGATTGCCAGGTCATCCAAATGAAACATAGCAACACCTGCTTCTACAATGGCTCTGGTGAACTTCATGACACTGGTGGTGGATCCAAATCCCATATCACCATCAGCAACCAGCGGTAAAAGGTAATCAATTTTTGGAGTTTTTTGTCTTTCTTCGGCAGTCATGCGTGATCTTAAGTAATTTTGTCTTCGATCATGCCACAATTGTGAGTTAACAAGCTTTTCAACTGTCTTTGGAACTGTATCCCAAGGATAATCCGCAGTATCCATTGAAGGTTCAAGAACATTGGACAGACCACAAACGGCACCGGATACATATCCAATTTCGAAACCTGCTTTTGCCATTTGAGAGCCCAGGATAGGATCAACTGCCCCATAGGTAAGTAAAGGTTCCTTTTTCTCTAATTTTTGTTCAAAAAGCTTCCATAATTTCATTGCCTGTTGAGATGCCACAGCATGGTTTACCTCAATTGAATTTCTAACCGCAGCAACTTCTGCTGCACCATAGGGCCGTTTAATACGACTTTGCTTCTCTGTAGCCCACCATTTCTCAATCTTTCTTATTTCGTTTTCAATTCTCTCCTGATCGCAATCTTTGTAAGTCATTTTGTCGTGAAGAATTCATTTTTCGTCGAAGTTAACAAAATATGTGCAGACAAGCTTCGATCTTTTAAATGATCTCAGTTTCCTTCGGTTTGGAACGATTCGATAGATAGCTCCGGCGACTTGAATGGAGAATCGAAGTGGATTTTCACCCGACTGCCTAATTAGGAAATAACGGAGGTCAGTCCCGATATTTTTCATTCAAACTTTTGATAACCATAATCTAATCAAGAGTCGTCCACAAAAGTGGTGTTCTTCTCCTCAAATGGACGGCTTTATACAATAAGTCGATTGTTTTTTCTATCCCCTCTCTAAGGGAATGATTAAGCATTTCACGCGATTCTATTTCTGAAAACTCGTTTTGCGTTATTGCAACCAGCCATACCAGAGCTCATACGTGGCTTCTCTTCAGGAAAAGATAAAGTGATCCCACGTTATCTTTCTGTCGGAACATTTGAACATACATTCCTATCAGGTTAACAAATCTTCAGAATCAGGATAAACAAACATAGATACTATCAAGGGGTTTGGAAAATTTCTTTTTGAAAGCGAACAATATATATATATATATAAATATTGATGTGAATTTTCTCCTCACATCATTGATTTTGTAACTTTAACTGCAATCTTCACTCTATTCCTCTTTTGATTTAAAAGGACGATATTACTTTAAAGTTGAAAGAAGAAAGAATGGTCGAGGAGGAGAAGACTATGAACATATCAAGTGTTCACGAGATTGATGACTCGAACATCTCCGAAGACAACAAACTGCAGGTTTCAGAGGAAGTTGAAGATATAGGGGCTAAATATATTCACCTTATTAAAGACGGATTTACCAAAGAAGAGCTCAGAAAGGCAACTTGGAAGGTTGATCTAAACCTTGTTCCTTTCCTGTGGCTCAATGTATCAATCGCTGCTATGGATAAAGTCACTAACTCAACTGCTGCTCTTTATGGTCTCAAAACGGATTTGAATTTAAAAGGAGATGAGTACTCTTGGATTGGTTCCTCTTTTTACTTCGGATACCTCATTTTTTGCTTTCCTGCTGCTAGGCTATTGCAAAAATTTCCTCTCATCACTGTTGGCGCAGTATGTTTCATTATATGGGGTATTATTTTAATAGGTTCCGGGTTTACCAAATCGTTTGTTCCTATGGTAGTAACAAGAGTTCTTCTTGGAATTTTTGAATCTCCTGTTGTTGCTATGACATTACTTATAATTGCTTCCATGTACGATCGAGAACAACAGCCATTAAGAACTGGCCTAATGTACACAGGATTCTCTACGCTTTTTACCGGGCCTATTGGATGGGCCATTGGTGGTTACAAAAATACATGGTTTTCTCCTTGGAGAGCATTTTACTGGATCTCTGGTGGAATGTCCATTCTTTGGGGAATTATAATTTTTTTTCTTTTACCAAGCTCACCAGCAAACTGCCGTTGGTTAACTGAAAGAGAAAAAGCAATTATCATTCATCAAGTCAAAAAGGGTCAAACTGGAGTAAAGTCTACTGTGTGGAAATGGAGTCAATTTAGAGAAACGATGCTAGATCCGAAGGTATGGACAATGTTTTGGTTTCAAATATTTGTTTCAATTCCAAATGGAGGATTAACAAACTTTTCGTCGTTAATCACCGCAGGTCTTGGATGGACTCCTCGGTATTCTGCCCTACTGGGTACAGTAAATGGTGTGATGCAAACTGCATCCTCATGGATTACAACTTTTACCATCTACTTTATTGAAAGAAAGTGGCCAAATGCCAAATGTCGAGGCATCGTAACGATTGGTGTCTTGATTGCATCACTTGTTGCGTCAATCTGTCTTTACACACTCCCTGAAGCAAATCTTAAGGGAAGATTGGTTTCTCTTTACTTTTCATTTTTCTATTTGGGACCATATATCGCTTCATTGACCTTGATTCAGGCCAACACAGCTGGATATACCAAAAAGGTCACATGCAATGCTATCTACTTCACAGCCTATTCCGTTTCAAATATTATAGCTCCTCAGTTTTTCAAATCTTCACAAGCTCCAAAATATCAATTAGGTATTGCTTCGCTGTTTGCTGCTTATGCATTAAGCATTGTTTCTCTACTTTTATATATGTTTCTGTGCTATGCGGACAATCGTCGTCGTGAGAACAAGGATCCAGATGGACATGAAGCTGATCACGAAGATACTGACTTTAAGGATTTGACAGATCTGCAAAACATACACTTTCGTTACAAATGGTGACGAAGTCTTGCTTTTTGGTTTCCGCTTCCCCTTTTGACTAGTTTAAATTTTTCTTTTACAATATTGTGTGACCAATTTCAATATTTGAGTAATAATGGCCGTAGAACCTACTTTCGATTTACAAGATTAGAGAGTTTACAAGAAAATATGGGTCAGACAATCGATGAAATTTAATTCCGATATCGTATATGGTTTCGAAGATCCTGATGGCCCCCGTCTCTTTTCCCTCTCATATCTGGAAATTATTTTCTGCAAGTTTTGCATGCCTAGCTCTTATCTCATGGCCGAGGAGTGCCAGATTGGGAAGGCGGAACTTTTTCCGTGTTGCACCCGCTCAAACCATTGCATTTACTAGTTCGGTTCTGAACTACCTGCATTTGATCTCGGACAGTATTTCGCCTAGCGCTCTGATCTCATGGCCAAGGAATGTCAGATTGGGAAGGCGGAACTTTTTCCGTGTTACACCCGCTCAAACCATTGCATTTACTAGTTCGGTTCTGAACTACTTGCATCTTGATCTAGGACAGTATTTCGCCTAGCGCTCTTGGTGCTTCTATATTATTTAAAACTATAGCTGTTTTGTATGCCTACGATACTTTAACTTGAGTTTTAAGTTGAGTTTTCAAACAATTGTGAAAATGAGTCAAAAATCTTACAATTTTTTTAGGGGTCACCCATCTGCTAATCTGTTACCGTCAAAAGAAGTCTGTGAAGCGGCTAATACAATTTTCCAGAAGGTCATTGAAAATGAGAACCACTACGATGATGTCGAAAATAGACATCCATTAGCTTATGGACCAGATCTGGGTAATCTAGAGGTAAGAGAAGTGATATGTGCCTGGAATCAAAAGCAATTTGAATTATCTTCCCCTTGTGATCCTCAGTGTATCGATTTGACTAATGGAGCAAGTTATGGTGTTATGAATATATTAGCACAAACAACATCACCTCATAATGGTATCACCAGACGAGCATTTCTTGTCACTCCAACGTACTTCCTCATCAACGGAGCATTCATTGATGCTGGATTTGGCGGAAGACTGAGTGGAGTCGAAGAATTATCTGATGGTCAGATCGATCTAGAGTCTCTAGAGAAACAATTAATCTATTATGATAGTCTACAAGATGTTGTTGAACCTTCGCTAGAAGATATAAAGAGCATCCAACACCCTAAAAAGGCTACTAAGAAAATTTTTCGGTATGTGATCTACGTCACACCCACTTTCTCAAATCCACGAGGAGGAACTTTATCTTTGGAGTCAAGAAGAAAGTTAGTAGAGATTGCAAGAAGATACGACATGCTGATTATTTCGGATGACGTGTATGACCTTTTGGATTATTCTGTTCCAGCAAATCAAACACCAAAATTGATGCCTCGGATGGTTCATGTTGATCGAGACTCTATAACAGACCCCGAATCTTTCGGAAACACAGTATCAAATGCATCTTTTTCAAAATTAGTGGGTCCAGGCATTAGAGTTGGATGGCAAGAAACGCCAACTCCAGCACTTACCAGCATAATATCCAAAGGAGGTGCTCACATATCAGGTGGCTCACCTTCACACACTAACAGCATGATCGTAGGGGAGCTCATACGTTCAGGTAGTTTAGATAGAATTGTTGTTCGTCTGAGAGAAGAATATTCAAAAAGGTCCAAAGCGTTAATTTTGGCTGTTGAAAATTACTTGCCTGAAGGAACTGTTGTAAGTGGGGGAGATGGTGGCTACTTTCTTTGGGTTCAATTACCTGAGGGTTATGATTGCAGAGGTATATGTAAAGAATGCGCAAAGCGTGGCGTGATTCTAGCAAATGGAGACCATTTCGAAGTCGAAGGGGATTACAAAAATTGGGGTACTTCTGGAGTAAGGTTATGTATAAGTTTCATGCCTACAGAATCAATAGTTGAGGCTGTCAAGATATGGGGAGAGGTCTGTAAGGAGTTTGGAATCACCTCTGAAAATTGAGGTTGATTAAAGATAACTGTCATAAACCATAATATGCTCCAAACTGCTCCAACATTCTCTGACGAGGTAGGTTTCGACGAGAATATGAGAAACCGCAAGAACTGGAGTTTGAAGGGTGAGCCGTTTGTCACTAAAACTTAGCAAGCAAGAGCTACTAGTTTTACTCTTATTGAAGCTGTCTCTTGGATGGAATTTTGATAGTGATGATGAGGCAGCAAAAAAATTTCAAGAACCTCAACATCATTGCTGCCAAATTTGAGCTTGAAGCTGATCAAAAAGGAGCAGCGAGCTCCGCTAGGAAAAGTGCAGTAAAAAAGAATGATTCAGAAATGTTGATTCTACCCGGGATTAAAACTTCGAATCAAGGCAAGGGAACAACGCGAGACAACTTCATGTTTTTTTTGGGAGCTAATGTTTCCACTGGAAGACAAATTTTAATCATCGGAGTGCTTTTTAGTTTAGGACAATGCAGCTATTTATAAAGGTTCTGAAATACGAGATTTGGTGGAAATGGCTCGATTAAAGTTTAGGGTCAAGTTCGACTTGCTTTATTTGCCTCCTTATTCACCGCAACTTAATCCAATTGAGAATATATGGGCAATGATGAAGAATAACTTTAGATGCAGTAATAAACCCTGGATTCTCGTATCAAAGAATGCACCACACAGATAACAAAGGATGCAGTGCAGAATACAATCATTAATGTTACAGAATACTTTGAAATTTGTCGTCAAGGTGAAGACTTGGTCAACATTGATTGAAGGAGATATTTTTAAAAGTGCAATACTTGAGTCAAAACTTATAGTGAAGTTCAATGCTTCACTCAATACTTTTAGTCAAGCGCAGAACTTCGCTGCATGACTAATACAATTGCTTACTTATAGTCTTTGTTGAAAAAGTATTGTCCGAATTTCAGACAGATTGAAATTTTTGAAGGATTAAAACAAACATATATAGTTGACTTGATTTGTATTTTATCTAATTGTATCCTCAATTGTTAATCGAATAACTGCAATAGTTTCCACTTAGAGTCCATTACTTCTAATGGAGTTCCAATCCTTTAGTCTGAAAGGTCAAATATGCGTAAAGACTTGTCAAATCTTTGCAGAAGCTTACCAAATCTTAACGGAAGCTTACCAATATAGTTTCAATTCTTTCAATTGGTTGCTTAATACTAAGTGAGTTAGGTGTCATTTCTTATCACGATGTCATCCAGTACTTTGTGATCCTAGACCCAAATCTTAGTGTCACTAGCCACAATTCATATACTTTTTTTACACCGCCACTTCCAATTAGCTCGGCTCACCAGGGTATTAATTTCCATCTCCAAGCTCATTTATTTCCGGTAGAAGTACAATCATTGCCGGAAACATTCAATTTCTCTGATTTGGGCTGTACACATATTAAAACTCTTCTGTACACCAACAGCTTGAAAGCACTAAAAACCCTGATGATAATTCAACAGTCACGAATCGTTCAAGATTATCTACTTATTATTATCAGTTCTATGGCCCCACAAAATTACTAGTATACGTATAATGTTCGTCCACTGAACAGGAAATCAAAAAAGGAAACTCTACGTGAAACTTCCCAAAAATGGGTAAAGTCGGCAAAGTGAACAACGGATGCACGACTTTCAAAGAGAGGTACGTAAATGCGTTGTTTTGAAGTCTTAAGATAAAAGGTGCACTAACTGTTCAATGTATATCAATAGTTGCGAAAATGATGATGAGGGTAAACCCCACTGTTTGAAATGTATTGAATTGGGAAACCAATGTAAGAGTTGTAAACCGAGATACGGCGCCACTGCATCATCCGAACCATATTTGAATTTTGATAGTGCGTCGCTGGAAAACCAGAACAGGCCTACTCCATCTTCCGAGATGTCAGGTTCAAATGATGCAGATTCCAGCAGTTTTACTTCTGAAACCAAGTTCTATTATCCGAAAGCAACCAGTGGGCATGGCTTCGAGAAAAACGATGCTGAAACTAGAAAAACAAAAAATTGTTCCCCAAAAACTATATCTCCTAAAGTCCAGAGCTCGAACTTTCCTCTGTATGACTCAAGTTCGCCACAATGCCTTGATTGCGAGGATGCTGAAGAAGTTTTAATCAAAGGTTCTCAAAACTTGATTAGTCCTCATGATAATACGTTTGATATTGAGTCAGTACCTCAATTACTCCCAAATCAGAAGCCAAAAATATTGGTCAACATAATACCAGAGTCAGAATTGTTTCAAAAACCTGATGGAGGATCTGTAATAACTCCACATCTCTTGCTAGCTCAAAGAGTTTCGAAAGCTGAATCTCAAACTCAAAATAAGGGAGAAAAAGAATTAGACACTGGTTTTGGCCAAGCTCAGCAAAAATATCAGCAATTTTTCAGGCATAGTAGAGGAGATACAGAAGGGGACATCTTTGACGACAGCAACAATAGTTCAAAAAGTAAGCTGAATTATGAAGATAAAGAGAAACATAGCCCTTTATCTGCTGTTCTTGAATCGATTTTGGCATATTCATGCAAGGATGAAAGCGGTACATATGAACTTCAGGGAATTTTTGACAAGCTAGAATTACCTACAGAGCCTTCATCTTACACAGATGATAACATAATCGTGAGTCATTTCTTCAGTAAGCTGGTACCATTGATTTCTTCTGATCAAAATCCTCTGTGGCCAAGTATAGCAATAGAAGTTTGCGATAGTGGCATAGCACGAAGCTGTATTTTGTCTTTGAGTTGTTTACATTTAACAGGATGGATACACGAGCATGAGTATAAACAAAAGCTATTGAGAAAGAGTGCTATCAACATTAACAAGATTCTCGATCATCTTTTAAGCTTAATTGATGATGGATTCGTATTTGAGGCACTAGTTAAAAGTGATGTTGAAAATGGTGAACATGAGACGGTTGATGTTGCAAATATTATTTTTCACTTGACCAACAAGACGGACGAGAGAGGCGTGAACTCTAAGGTTTTTTTGATTTCGTTTTTGATTTTTGTCGAAGTTCTGTATGGAGTCTTGGAAAATGGGAGATCAGCTTTGTCGAGGATTTTTTTCAAGCTCTTCTCAAGCTTGATACAAGACCCTGTTTTTTATAAGGCATTGAACACGGTGGATCCTTCCAAATCGTTCATTATATTCATGACTTGGTGGGACACACTTTCTGCTTTGGTGTCTCCCGATTGCAGAATTCCATACTGTAATCCACAACGCTACGAGCTTGAAAGCACAAGCTATTCATTTGAGAGTTTTTCTGGATGTCCAGGACGTTTATTCACTTGCCTGACTAAACTGTGTTACCTTCGCAATGGTATCAGATACGGAAAAGTGACCAAGACTGAATCCATGAGGCTTTATGAAGAGATCAGAAGTGAGACTATTGAATACCGGATGCATGTTACTTATAATATGGAAGTTCCCAAAAGATATTGTAGCAATAGAGAAGACAACGAACGGAAAGATTTATTTTTTATTGAAAGATTAAAAGTTGCACAATGTTGGAGTTTAGCCATCTATTCAAAACTTTTAGCCACTGTCCGACCTTACTTCGATCACAGACAGTTAAGATTGCAACTCACTTTGGAGTTCCTTGATACTTTCAATTCCATTAGTGAAAATGGCCTTTCATTGCTGGATCATATGGCATGGCCGTTGATGCAAATTGCATTAGATTGTGAACCCGTTCAATATCGAAATACATTACAAAACATCATGGAAAGGCTTTATGCAAATGCCAAATCTCCTAGTATAGCAATGACTATTGAGCTCGTGAAGTATGCTTGGAAGACGAATTCTACTCTCGAAGAGATTCTTAGTGGGAAAGAATGGTTGCAGGCTGGAATTGACCTTCTTCTTTTATGAAACTCAAGATTTTGCCTGTTTGTCGTCTTGATATCAACATTGAGAAAACCATCCATTTCGAGAATGAGTTCGGCTAAAATGTTTTCTCTTTGAGTACATCTCTGGTAATGTATTTCAGTACGAGCGCGTATAAAATTCATTGCATGTGTCTGGATGGCATACTTAAAGCTTACCTCTATTTTGAGAAGATCGGCCAAGGGCGGAAAATGGATCTTAAAAGATGAAGGAAATTCCTCAAAAATTGAACATTTCGAAGAAGAAGCTCATTTGTTATCACGTTCCACGTGGAACAAATATGTGAAAGATAAGCTATTGAAGGATCCCAATAATTGAAATATCTGCTATCAATGCAATTATCGGTGGAAGGTGAGCATATTTGGAGATAGTCTTCATACCTTTGGCGATTTTGCTTGATTTTACTCGTGGCTTATATTTAATTCTGGAAGAGCATTCATCAATCGATACCAGCAGTTTTTCAACATAAATAAGTTTTTTTATTTAAGTTTAGTATAACTGTACGAATTCATGACCAAGAAAGTTTTAATATCAATTCTGTAATGTCTTCTTTCGAGATTCCTTGTTGCTTCAAAGTGTGGTAGCTTGTGCAATATAAGCAGATTTATACATTATAATCTCTTTTTGCTTTTTTTGCTGTTCTATTGTCGTATATTATAGCGTGATAGTCGCTTTGACTGTGATCGTAAAAACAGCCGCGGCTATGTACTGTGTACCGTTGAAGTGTTTCAATTATGATCGCAAAATCTTGACTCTTGCAACGTTCAAAAATTTTTCAAATCTTGGATGGATTAGAGGGAATCACCGTTGTTAGTACTGACTTGACGGAAATGTCTCCCGATGATGATGTTGGTGAATTCACTACTAATACAACTGGTGAGATTATCAGATCCTTTTTGGCTCTAATGGTTCTTAAGCCAGTTACGTCTTCTTAGAGAGTAATGCCATGAACTTGAATACTTACGTTATATATAAGTAGGTTATCCACATAACGTGTTCAAATTAGGCATGTTCTATGTAACAAGAAGGAGGACGCTCATGAGTGAGCTCATTTTTATCTAAGGATGTGTGAAACTTAGAGGTCTGACTGAGCGCGAAAGCCTGAAGATCAGATCAGCTTGTTGTGTGAGTCTAGGTCATACTTAAGAACTGATTGCGACACCAGTTGCGAAAATTACTTTCCCCACGAAAATCGTTGTAGGACTACGGCAAAAGGTGCTTTTTCGAGCGCAGATCTCGACGAAAGCGCGTCTGGACGTGCTGGGATTCGAAGTTTTTCAAAGGGTCTGAAGGGGTCTCGTTTGCGCACTCCCATCTACCGCACAATCTGGGAAGGCAATATCTAAAATTACTATGGCTGAATTTCGAGCGTTCAAAAGTACTCTCTAAAAACTGCAACTTCGGGAATTTTGGGAGGCACATCCACACGCCGTGCGAAATCGAGAGAGTCAGCTACAACGTGTGCTTATCCGAAAGGACCTGAAGATTTTGGTGAGTGAAACAATCGGTAATCTACGTCCAGGCAAGATTGCTCCGGTCGACCCTTACTTTTACAAGCCAGGCAAGGCGTTTCAACTATATGCAGCTGAAGGAGCTTTACATCACCACCGACGAGGATGTACATACCTATAAGTTCAGGCCACCATCTAACAAGCTATCAAAGATGGCCGTTCCCGCTCCCCTAGCTTTTTAGCGTATCTGGAAGGCAACGTAGTTAAAAAAATTTTGTTAGCGAATTTGTATGGGGTCCAAACGGGAGGCAACAGCCAGTAGGCATGAATTCCCATTGAGACAAACTGTGATGCTAATTTAATGGTGACATACGAAAAAAAATAATAGTCATGTGCAGCTCAGACGGTTTTAAAAATAAAGAGATTTGGGCAAGTATGATGAATAAAAGTAGGTACGCGAAAAGTACGCGTTGACCATACATCATTTTCTAAATCTTTCTGGTGATGATCCAAGACATCTGCACCGCCACTTCACTTATTTTCGCCCACCAGCGTGATGGTTTCCGTCGCGAACTCATTTGGTTCCGGTAAATGTAAAATTATTACCGGAAACGTTCAATTTTTCTGACTTGGACCGTACCTATGACTATTGAGACACAAATAAATCCGTACACCACGTGCAAGGATGTACATTATTGAGTAGTGCCCGAACAAATAGATTTTTACGAAGATCAAACAGATGGGTCTTCTTATCTTTCAAGGTCCTTTGATGACTTCGATCTTTTATTGTCCCAACAATGATCATGAGAAGAGCTTGCATCAGCTCAGAAGTGCTTGATATAATTTTTTTTACTGGATGTTTTAAAGTGATTGTCGGGCTTTCTTCTGTGTTTGCTCTAAGCGTCAAATAAGAACCTAAGATGGAACAGTCCAACAACCTTAAAAGAAGGAATACTGGAATTTTTGGGCGTGCTCTGGGGCAGCTGCCCCAGTCAATCATTAATTCAAATGGAATGGCAATAAACTCAAAGAGGAGAAACATACCCCTGATGTTCATACCGCCTAGCACAAAGTCGCCATTGTTTGTATACAGCAATGATCTAGACAGGCGATCATTTTTAAGCTTGCGTTCTCCATCTCAAGCGGAGATAGAAAATATCTCTGCTGTAGCATCTGACAATGAATCTGTGTCGACTGCCAGATCCTTACCCTCCACTCTCGAGTATACAGATGACGATATTGAGTCAATTCACAGATGGCTGGATGAGGAAAGAGAGAGGCGATCATTATCACATGAAAATGAGCATGAGGCCAGAGATTATGGCTCAACAGACTACTGGGAACAAGATAATGATGTTGTTTTACAGGCGGATCGAATGTTCAAGGATGATGATACATACAGCTCTGCTGATGAAGTTTCATTAAACAATTCAAAGGAAGAGGACTTTGCTAACGAAATTGCGACGACGGCGACAGAATCAAGGAATCTTCTCAGGTCTTCTCTACCACTCGTTGTGACATTCTTTTTAGAACAAATATTCTCTCTTGTTTGTGTTGTTTTTGTTGGTCATTTAGGGAAGGAAGAATTAGCTGCAGTTTCAATGGCGTCAATGACCTCAACAATTGTTTTGGCTATTTTTGAAGGAATAGCCACTGCATTAGATACTTTATGTCCCCAGGCATATGGAGCAGGAAAGCATGTACAAGTTGGGATTCACTGTCAACGGTGCAGCTTGTTCTCTTTAGTACTGTTTGTGCCTGCAGCTATTTTCTGGTGGTACAGTGGTTGTGTGCTAAAACTGTTTATAAAGGATGACGAAGTAGTGCGATTGGCTCAGTTGTTTCTACGAATACTGATTATAGGTGGTCCTCCATATATTATGTTTGAAAATGGGAAGCGCTTTCTCCAGGCTCAAGGTATCTTTGATGCGGGCACGATAATCCTGTTCATCACTGCGCCGGTGAATATTATCATCAACTGGCTACTAGTATACTCCAACTCTTTTGGAGTGGGATTCATAGGAGCGCCAATAGCTGCTGTAATTAATTTTTGGCTCATGTTCATCTTGCTGGTGGCATATGTTGTCTTTATAGATGGATCTGAATGCTGGGGAGGGTTTTCAAGTGATGCACTTAATCATTGGTATGACCTGTCATTGCTTGCCATTCCTGGAATAATAATGTTGTTAGCAGAGTCTTTATGCTACGAAATACTTGCATTGTTAGCTTCTTACTTCGGAATTGAAGCGCTTGCCACACAGTCTGCTTTATCCACGCTTGTCTCCCTCCTTTACATGGCACCATTTGCTCTTTCTGTTGCAACTTCAACTAGGGTTGCTAACTTTATTGGTTCAGGAAATACGAAGGCTGCGAAAGTGGCCACAAAAGTGGGTCTATATGCTTCTTTTTTGGCTGCCCTAGCAAATGCAGCTTTAATACTATTCTGTTCGAGCTTGGTTGCAAAAATTTTCACTGATGACCCTGGTGTTACCTTACAAATCAAACGCCTCTGTCCTTTACTTTCTATCTTTGTCATATTTGATGGAATGACTTGCGTTGAAAATGGAATTATGCGAGCACTAGCTCTTCAGGGTATTGGGGGTATTTTAAGCTTGGTTGGATACTACATTGTTGCTGTTCCTCTAGAGTACATCTTCAGTTTCAAAATGAATTTGCAGCTAGCTGGATTATGGGTAGGTAATGGTTGCGGAGTACTTCTTATAGGGTTGACAGAGTTCTATGTCATATTGAAGGCAGACTGGGATAAGATAGTTGCAAAGGCAGTTTTGAGAAATGAAGGAGAGGACAAATCTATTACTTGATAACAACCCATATCCAGAACAGTCATTAATCTACTATCTTATCGGAGACTTACAAAACTTAATATCAGGAACCCAATTGAACTTACATAACTATGATAATATTTTGCCTAAGAA
The DNA here is from genome assembly GCA_030579375.1 of Ogataea populi-albae. NCBI lineage: Eukaryota > Fungi > Ascomycota > Pichiomycetes > Pichiales > Pichiaceae > Ogataea > Ogataea populi-albae. The sequence continues at coordinate 5,357 of JAKTQY010000022.1, read as the reverse complement.
CATGAAAAGGAATCGTATGAACTGAAGTGATAGTAAAAAGTGAAAATGAAGTAATAAGCGTTCAAAGCTCACATCGCGGAAAATAATTTGGCTCTTCTTTTCAGACAGATCCTTTGTTCGTAATAATGTACACATTTAACCATAAGTAAGAGGAGCATGCTAACACTAGCAGGATCGGAGATTGACAATATTCAGGGAGATTGGTTCACACTGATGTCCAATGGCAGAATCATAAATATTGTAGAAATTCCCCGAAAGGCATCGATAAAATGTAGTATTGCCTCCAAGAGCTAACTTACGGTCAACAATTGACCATCCAGCAGCATAAATTGTTCCTGCTTGAGGCGGAGGGCCATCGAATTGAAACTGTCGGTTTGCCACAATTGAGCCTATTCTTCCTAATGAATCATAAAGGACTGTTCCTTTCAATGTCATCGCCAATGACTCTTTGACAAGACAAGATTCGGCTATGTTTTCTCTTTTATTCAAAGGTACCATTCCAGTGGAAGTTGACTTGCTTGCTGTGACAGTTACTATAACCAAAGTTGTTGGGATAATCGTTAGCGTCGTCGTGATGTCAGAGGTTTGAGCAGATGGAGATGTCACATGGGATGTCACAGCTGAGTGATCCGTGGACAATCTACCACTTCTACTGGTATCCCAAGTAGTCTGCGTTATTTTTGTTGTCACTGGCATCTCGGAGTGACTAGTCTCGTGGATTTGGCTTTCTACTGCTTTGGTCACTACTGGGAGTGTCGAAGTAGTCGATTCCGCCTGTGCTTGAATTTGACCGTCTCCTATCTGAGTAACCATCGGGACTACCGAAGAAGAAGATGCAATAAAAGTATTAGCCTGAATCTGGCCATCACCTATCTGTGTAATAATATTAGCACTGTTCACCGTGCCAGAAACTGTCTGAGGTTGTGCAGAGCCAGAGAAAAGGGTAAGTGGTTCCACCTCCAACCCGAAAGTTGACAGATAGTCAGTCGTCGCATCTCCTATGAGACTTTGTCTCGGAGTCAATGTCGACCAATTATCCCCAGCAACATAGAGAGATAGTGACAATTTGCCGAAAAGAATTTGAATTGAGAGTTGAAGTATTGGTAGTCGGAGCTGCATGTTTGCTCAGCAAATGAACAAGTAGCTTATGATCTTGGTGAAAGTTTGCTACTTAGGGAGAGAAAACCACTGAATCACCCACATATTTATATAACTAAGATTGAGACAATGTTAGCACCATATTTCAGCTCGCAGTTTCCATAATCAATTGAAAGCAAAACAAAACGCGTCAGAGAGTAGGATGGCTGGTTTCTACACATAAGGAACAATTGAGTTGAAACCCAAAAATTCCTATTGAGGGAAAATGTAAACAAAATACTAGATGTATGTAATTTGTCCTCATTTGGAAATTATCACTGTGTGGTCCTCGGATTGACACAACACGAGATCAAACACACGGCGACAAGAGAGTACAAATTGTTTAGCGACAAAAATAACTCCATAACGGCGAAAGATGGGAAGCCATGCGGTTAGAAATTAGTAAGACGAGCTAATGCCAATACAAGACTCTCCAATTTGTGTGTACAAGAAATTAGAAGCTCTTTTTTTGAAGCAACTCAAGCGCTTTTCATTACTTTAGTACCCATACTGAGCCTTTTGACGGAAAAGCTATCTGCTCACTTCAAACGGGTAGCATGTAATCTTCGAAGGCCGATATGTAATTGATATTTACTTTATAGACACGGAATTAAGTATGGCAGATTTTTTTACTAGTGAAATTTGCTGGTCAAAGGAAACACAAAATGGTTATGGATTTGTTGATCTTCCTACAAGCCAGAGTAATACTATATTTCCTTTTTGACCAATTGTATGGGTATGATCACTTCAAATGGAAGCCGATAAGATAAGTGGCTTACAGAAGAAATCTTCTAATGATGTCTCTCCGAATCCATTATTTATTATAGATGAGCAGTCTCAACTAAACGTCCGGGGAGAAATGGATGATCATGATGCAGACAGCATGTCGTCAGCTACCGCCATGAGCAATAATGATCTTGCTAGCAGATCAAATGATCATGACCACAGTATGTTAGATAGTAGGCATGAATCTTCATCGTCTTTGAATTCCCCCAGTATAAATGATGACCTGTCTCATATTGACCTTAGAGGAGGAAGGAGCTTGCAAGTGCCGAAGATCAAACATCAAAGAAATTACTCAGATACATCATACTCATCATTCATGCCAAATCTGGAGGATTCGTCCCTTTCATTAGGCGTCAACAAACTATCAGAGGCAACGGTATCGCCTTTAGGTAAGAACTCCATTTTTGAGCTAGTCCAGAATCTCAACTATACGAGGAAGGCGACCGGCACTGGTCTGATTTCTTTGTCAAGTTCTCCATTATCAATAAATATAAAAGGGCCCACAACAAGGGATATTCCACAGACGCAATTGACTAAAATCACAAAGGTAAAGCAATCACAATTTAGACCTTACTTAGGCTCAATTGACGCTTCATACAAAAAATTTCGCTCCAGCAAGACACTCACCGAGTCAACTTTAGAAGCGTTTATGAACCAATTGAACGAAGAAGACAAAAAAGAAAGCTTGAAACAAGCAGAAGAAAGCTCTTTTTTTGGATTAGCAGAAGAACAAGAGTTGATGTTGGATAGTAACTCCTTGACAAACATTCCTGAAATATATTTTTCAGAAGATTTTAGGCTGGACGATCCCCGTGTGTTTGCTGAGGTGATTGAAAATTCCAGTATATTGAAAGGCACCACTGATTTCAATGAGGATGGTGTGAGAAAGCCATTAATAAATAACGATTTACTTCAAGACAAACTATCTTCCTATCTAGACATAGTGGAGATTCATTTAATTCACGAAATCTCTAAATCCTCTAACTCATTTTTCAGCGCTCTAGATGATTTGAAAAATATTGCCAAGAATTCGAAGGATCTCACCACAAAACTGAAGAATTTGGATTCCAAGCTAGAGGTGTTGGAAAGCAAGCACGCCAACTCAGCTATAGAAATACTTAGACTAATTCAAAAAAGAAACAATATTGAGAAGCTAGAGCAATCGCTGCTACAGTTGTTTTCAGTGATGCATCAAGCTGACTTATCTGAGGCTTCTTATTTTAACGCAAACTATGAAAAGGCCCTAGAGTTAACGGACTCTGTCTTCGCGTTAATAAAGGGAAATAATCCCAAAAACCCTCTTGTTGACCAGATAACAGAAAATTGGCCTTATAAGCTTTTGGACCTGAATAAAGTACCTGCCCTAGGCCCTTTGAAGAAACTTTTGATGAATTTGGTAGCGGATACAGGAAAGTCTTATGCAAAGTTATTTGTCGACTTTTTGATGGAAGATTTGAGAAATCATTATGAAAATGCTCAAAAGGATGATACTATGATTCGGCTAAAGAGGAATATAAATTGGTCAACCTCGTGTCCGACTCAGAAAGATTCCATGAGGTACAGTAAAGTCACAGATCAATTCAAAAGCCAATTAAAGGAGTTCATGCAAGGACTTGCTAGGTGCGGCGAAGTTGCTGGTGGGCTCAGGCTTTATGAGGAGCAGTTCCTGGCAGAATTGAAAACTATCATCAAGTCAAATCTACCGACAGATATATTGGAAGTAAGTGAACAGAGCCGGAATAACTCTGGAAGATCAGACGTTACAAGAAGTACCTCTACCCAGCAAGGTAACCCGGGAAGTCTCAGCAGTAATGTGAAGGCAATGACCCCAAAGGAGTTTGAAGATATGCTTTTCAATATCTATATTCAACTTTCCGAAGCTTTGAGACGGTTAACTGTGCATAAAAAACTGCTTCTTGGCACGGCAGTTGACTCTTTAGTTGCCTTAGACGCAAATTTCATGGATAATCAACCAGATCTAGTCATGCAGCTGGATATTACAAATGCAATCACCAATGCTATTGACATGGCTCAAAGAAGGATGGCTAAATTGATCAATGTCAGAGAAGCTCAGAATGCTTCAGTTACATTAGACTATTTCCTCAGATTTCATTTTCTCAACGCGATGTTTCTCAACGAATGTGAACTCATATCAGGATCTTCTGTCAGCCCGAGTTTGAAAGAAATCATAAACATTCAGTTTCAAAAGTTTAATGTTCAATTTCATAAGACAAACATGAAAATATTAGCACAGAAGGTAGAGAAAGAGTTATGGAAAGAAAGCGTTACACCTTATTCAACTCAACTACTTTTGAATCAGATAGTAGAGGCTTCAAGAGAAGAGTTTCGTGACGATGTGTGGATGGAACAACTGAAAATATTCACCGCTCCAAGTGAGTCACCGCATGATGTTTCCAACGCTCATATCCAGGAAGATCGGAAAACTTTGACGGTCGGCGAGAAGTCAATTATCGTGCCTGAAGTGGTGAGTTCTGTTTTACTAATAATTCAAAATTACGAGATTATCAAAATGAAATTTCCCAATTCTGAGGAGAGCAATATAATTGAGATTTTGAGATTATTGAACCTGAAAATTCATCAGTCCGTTCTTGAAGCACAAGCAATGCGGACCGCAGGATTGAGACATATTACATCAAAGTGCTTGGCTGTGGCTTCCCAATTTCTGGATTTCCTGGTGACTTTAATGCCTTATGTTAAATTGCTGTTCAAAAGAATGTCGAAGGCAGGGAGATTCAAAAATGAAGACTTCGAGAAGATTCAGTCTATATTTGAGGACCACAGAAATGAGATTTTTGATAAGCTGGTATCAATTATGACAGATAGAGTTAATACTCATGCTGCTGAAATTAAAGCGACAGACTGGTCTCAACCGCTACCCCAACAACAAGTACATAGTTATATGGAGACTCTGATTAAAGAAACATTAACAATAGCTAGAGTTCTTCAGCGGTACTTGCCTGAATTACAGTATTCTCTGATTTTGTCCAGAATTTTTGAGCAATACAAAAGATCATTGATAGACATCTACACACAGGTGAAATTTAAGGATTCGATTGAAAAGGCAGTGATGATGAGAGATATTGATTATTTCAGGGAAAAATTGGCTGACGTGACAGGATATGGTAACTCAGGTCAGGTAATCTGGGAGAATGTGAATGCTTTGCCTACAGAAGAAGACATCAGAATGGAGCAAATTATGCGCAATAATATAATTGAAGAGCATGCATCAGTGGATGTGAGATCATCCACTACTTCTGGGGAATTGATAGGGTATCATATAAAATCATCTGAGGAAGAACCAGAGAAGGAAGAGAAGGAAGAGAAGGAAGAGAAGGAAGAGAAGGAAGAGAAGGAAGAGAAGGAAGAGAAGGAAGAGAAGGAAGAGAAGGAAGAGAAGGAAGAGAAGGAAGAGA
>JAKTQY010000021.1:117738-148219 GCA_030579375.1 Ogataea populi-albae | reverse complement strand
GCACACCACCAATCCAAATAGGGTACTAAATGCAAAGCGTCTGGCTCGCCCGATCGGCCGCCCATAGGACCGTTACGGCCCTACCTGCACTCCATCAAAGCCAACAGCACCGTCTGTTGGGCTCTTTCATAAGGAGTGTGCTTTGCATGGACCCGCCACCCTCCCCAGATGAACCTACTCCAGAAAACCGCTTCCACTACTGGGACCAGTCTCCGTCCCCAGACCTCAGAATGCGTGCTGCCACAATCAGGGCAAATGCTTTGTGTCCGGTTACCCATCTCGATATCAACTACACCTGTCCTCTTTCTGGCATCCCGACACACCACTCTAGAGAGGCTTGGGAGCAAGATGAGGAATATCACACCTCAAAGCGGTACGAGCTGCTCAAGAAAGTCAACATTTACGAGCACGACCTCAGATCCGGAAGACAATTTCCTGAATTTGATTTCCCTACAGTCCAGCCACAGGATACCCTTGTCAACTTTGCCAATTGGGATACATACCTTTACACAAGACAGTTCTATTCCATGGATACCGAGTTTCAAATGGCGGTGGTCACAAAAATGCTTAGTTTCCCATTGACAGTTGCATCCATTCTTCATCAGTACTCTCCCTACTTTCTCAAACCAAAAGGTCCAACCTCCCTTGAGGGTCTCAAGTCCTTGGCGGCATTAAGATATACCTTGTATCCAGATTCCAGAGTATCTTCGCTCAAGGAAAGACCTATTCGAATATTTCTACTTAATGCTCGGTCAGAGTCTGTTCTTCCAGCTCATATCTGGAAAGAAATAACTTATTTATTCCCAGGAATATCCTTTGAGCTGCATTATATAGGCCCAGAATCCTATTACGATCGGGAAAAGAAGCAGTACTTGGTTTCTGACAGACCAATTGTGAGACGTATTGATGACACTCTCTGCTTTATTCATCACACTCAGGACTTCAATGTTTTGCACGAAGCCCAGGATTTCTTCCCATACGACCCTTACTTGGATGTATTTTTCTGCTTCCACGCTAGAATGGGCTCAGAAGAATCATCTCGACTCTGGGAAAAGTCTATACCAGGTCTTTTGGAATCAAAGTGCGGGATTTTTGTTACGGGCTACCACAAAGATGACATTCGCAAGGACGTACGCTGGCTGTTGGATAACTATGAAGAAGATATGGATATGTTAATGGATGAAACTGCCAATGTTTTCGGCTCCACCAAGTGGGAACTCAATGACTTCAACCCTCATGAAGTGTTCCAATTCAACCAGCAGGTTTTTGGTTTCAGAGGTAAACGTTATCACGCTATTCACCAAGGTAACTAAGCTACCTTTAGGTCTCTCTCTCTCTTGTCTATAGTTCCTACTTTCTGCGACTTTTTGTCTTAGTTAGTTTAAGTATCAGCTGAGCATTCTCGCAATGCTTTCAGCTCTTGTTAGAAAACAACTCCAGGAATAATATCAAAAACGTTAAACCAAACCTAATCATACAAAAACGCACCATGAAAAATCTAGCACGAGGTCAAAACATAAACCAAATCCCCGAGTTAGCCAGACTCGCAGGATACTACAATTCATCATCACCAAAAGCCATAACCTTCTTCTCCAAAGATGTTGACTAAATCCGGGGCTTCGTTACCAGTAGGATTGCCGCCTTGGTTCATAACATCTATAATCGAACTATCAGCATTGAAGTTCATTACATCTGAGTCAATCTGCAAGAAGAGATCTGTCAGGAAATCCTGTTGCTGCTGTTGTTGCTGTTGTTGAAGGTTCACTCTCTCGGGGATAAATTCACTCTGTTGCGGAACACCTGTAGGTGGCACTCCGGCACCCCCTATTTGTTGGTCTCTATACTCAGCTGCAATCTGAGGCCCAGGATTGGCCGCCTGCTGAGGAGGTAATGTTGAGTATGGTTGCTCCAACGGAACGTATGCAACATCATCCGAAGTGCTTTTTGGGGACTCCCCGAACTCGCTGTTGCTGAATCCAATTGGAGAAGGAACAAATAAATTACTGTGTCGTGAATTTTGAGATGAATGTCCATTGTCAACCTTTGACTCGTTAAAAGTGACATTTCCGGCCACCGCACTAGTATTTGATGGTGTCCCATTGGCTGAGCTACTAGCAGTCACGGTGGTTGATCCGGTGCTAGTGGCAGCATTTGTTTGTGGAGTTACAAATTGATCTGTACCAGTAAAAGTTGACGTATTAGGATCTTTCTTCTTTCGTTTAGAAATACTTTCAACGTTGTAGTTGATGAACTTGTTAAACTGGATTCTGGAGTCAGGATTTAACGTACCGTTGTCACCTTCACGCTTCTTTAAACTGATCTTGATGTTTTCAACGGCTTTCTCCTTTCCAAGTTCATCTAATAAGTCTACCATTGAATTGGTAGCACCATCTTTGTTAAACTTATTTGAAACCTTCATCCATTTTGACACCCTACTCATGATCATTGCCATCTTACTTGCAACCTTGCTCTTTGTCGAAATCAGTTTCAGCGCATTTGAAACTTTCTCATACTCCTCCTCAACATGAATTTCGAGATCCAGGTTTTGAGACTTCACTAGTAGTCTGGCCCTAATCAAGGCAACTAAGGCATGCATTGGTCTATAATAAAAAAATGTAGGAAATTGGGCGGTTTGTTCACATAATGCAGCAAATGATTCTATCACCTTCTCACTAGCCTTTATGAGTCGATTCAATGTTTGCATGTAGACCTCAGTGAGCATATCCTTTTTCAGTAGCACTCTACAAACCACATAGTCATACATTGTCATCAACAGCTGGTAGTAGATAATTGAAAGCAGGTTTCTCTCTTTCGAGTTCGACGCAAGTAGATTGGATTCGGTAGCTAGTCGCTGCATTCTCTTTTCATAGCTTATCATCATCGCTCTCAGGCTTTCGTGTGGAATAGAGCTGGCCTTCCAAGGAGTAGGCTCATTGACACATGGTTCTATTGCGGGAAACTCAGCACCAGAAGCAGAGAGGGGGTCAGTAGTTGAATCCTTACGCAAAGCAGAAGCGAGAGAAACGCTTGCACGCGAAGCTACCACAGTTGTACTTGGGCATAAAAATTGGAATATCTCTTCACCAATAGCAACCAGGCGCGCATAGTAGCACAAGAATCTGTCAGATCTGTTTGACTCGCCCATCAACAGAATTTGACAGCATCGCTCGTGACTAGGGGTCCATGCAACGACCTTGAACCTAGGTAACGATAATCCAAGAGAGCAGCAACATGCATATACACCAACGTAAGCCCTCACAGCTTTTCGCTCTTCTGATCGATCCTGAAGAACATTTTGATTGTTTCGATGTATCTCGTTCCCTAAATCTAAGCAAAGTGCAAGACTGAGAGCAGTCAGCAAACTCATTTGGTGTTTGTAAGAACCCCATTTTCGAGGAGGTGAACACCATAAAGATAGAACCAGATAAGCTTGAATCAGACTAACTGTAATATCTCCCATGACAGATACCTTTTGCGCTAAGTTTACGTCAAGGTAGTATAAAAGAGTATCATGGAGATCAGGTTCATTGAGACAAGTTACTGTAATGAAACTGAGTAGAACCAATGGCTCATGGTCCACTAGCCAATCATAAGTGTAGTGTGCTGGTAATGAAGTACAAGGCCAGTAGCACAAAAGATCATTGCTGAAAAAGTTCAACCTCCTTCTTGCGTCATCTTCGTTAAGAATTTTGAGTTTAATGAGCTCTTTGATTATGTTCAGCTCGTAAGGAATCCACGGTAGATTTGGAACCGCCTTCACTGGCCCATCTTTCATACTATTCGCCGATGATGCGGCATTGGTTTCACCATCATTGGACGAGGATGTTTCCTTACTGAATGTAATTGCGTGCGTCAGAAGACGCTGCAATTCGCTCAGTTGTACTTGCAATTGTCGTAAACTCTGTGTATTAAAGTTCTCATCCAAGCTCGTGGTTTCGATTTTCACCACAAATGGGTCATTCGTATTTTTGGGCGTGTTGTGTTGTGTATTGTAAGGTGTATTTATCGGAGTGCTTCGGGCTTCTGACATTTGTTTCTGTAAAGTTTGGAATAACTTGGTTGCATCAATCATAGAATTCTGAAGGTTTGCCAACGGACCCGTTCCTTTTAGTCTCGCCTTCTTTCTAGGTCTAGACTTAGCGGAGGAAATAGTAGGATCTTCTGTCATCGAGCATTTAAGATCGGCTTTGAAACATCTCGTGCAGCTTTCAAACGTAGGATCCTCAAACACGCATCGCATTTTCAGTCTGTGACATCTGGCACACGCCCGCAGTCTTCTGAACTTATTTGCAAATTCTGAAGTAGGTATCGAAGAAATCAAATGATCGGAAGAAGATGTGGGAGTGAGATCTCGGCCTCCTCGTCCGTCATCGCCTTCTACTCTGGCATTACCACCTCCATCGATGTCGCATTCGGCATCACTGTAATCATCATCCTGATTGGCAGGTGTTGTAGGAAATATGTTCTCCATTTCTTGATCGGTCTTTCTATTATTCTCGTACTTTTGATCTGCGCTGTACATCACTCGTCAATCGCGTTTGACTTTTCGTACCTTATAATTTTGCTTTCCGCTGGCCCAGACTTTTGACAGCAATCTCACTCAGACACTACAATGCTCATGTATATGACCAAAATCTAAACGCAAGAGGTAAATGTTGTTTCTTCCCCCTAAAGTTGCCAGCTTCCAACGGTGTCTTAGTTGTTATGTACTCGTTTTCAGTAGATAATTGCTCTTAGCACTGTCCAAGTTGCTTTGACACTTTCAAAACCTCAATTCTTCTTCTATACACCTATTCCCTTTTCATTAAGGCTTCTCGGCATCAGTTGTGCTTTTATATCCGTCTCGTTGTATTTCTACTGTTGCTTGACCTTTGTTTAGTTCAGATTTAGGCAGCCAAATTCTTTTACATGGATAAAAAAAAATCGATCTTTCATGGTGAGCTGCTTACGGCATCCGGTGTGCCGGTATTTCATAGCTAAGCATACATGTTGTGTACCATACATTATATAAAAGGTGGAGGTTCTAGGAACTAGAAAGAACTGAAAAGGGTTGAAGGTGATTAAGATAAGCAGATAGCATCGAACTATCACTAGAACAGAAGCAAGCGGAATAATTAGCGAAGCGAAGTTCTTTTTGGCAACTGCAGGTCTTTCCAACGCGAATCAAACGAATAAAATTACAGCTCAATGTACTGCTCAATCATCACAAGGCCTCTTGCAAGATTACTATATGTGATGTAGTCAGGCGAGTACTGTAGTAGTTCATCAAAAGCGGGTACCTTTCTCAATTTCTCACCGCCCACAACCACTTCTTCGTCATACTCCCCCCAGTAGCAACTTACAGTAACACCAAGACTGTTCAATCCAACATCGTCATCGTCATCAAAATCCTGAGGGAACCACTGCAGACCAATGTGGTATGCTGGCTGTGTCCAATTCAGTTTGTGCAGTTGTACCTCGTCAATTCCTTTCATCTGCTTGTAATACTGATTGCCCCGGTCATCAATAGAATGGCCAGCTGGAACTGCCATATGTACTTCATTCGAATTGATTTCTTCTTCTACTTCGTCGTTGAAAATTGTCAACAGCTTCACGGGTGAAGCTAATTTTTTGTATGATGGATTCTTGGGTTGATATTTCGACGCATTAAACGACAGAATGCAGTTTCGGTTATCTTCAACATTGATTTTCAAAACGGCATCCAGAGGGGAATACTTGACTTCTGATTTGCCAGTGTTTGTATTGTTTACCACCTCAATGTTCAGGTAACTCGAATATTCATTCTCGTTTACAGTCCCATCAACAAGCCACGGACGCATTCCCTTGTATGTACACAACTCATTGCCCGTTTCTTCATTCTTTGCACAGTCCACGCTTATGTTACCACTCTCTAACGAAGGTATTCCTTCCAGTACAGGTTTGATGTATCCCGCACGTCCAAATAGCTGCACCATGGAGGTAGCAGACGTTGAATCTTCGGAAACCTCAGGTAAGGTGATGGCTTCCAAGAATCTTAGCTTCAGCGGACTAGAATAAGAATAAGGATACTCAAAGTAAGAAACAGTAGAGCATGTTATAAGAACTAATGCCAGGAATAGCACAACCAAAGAGTTCAGCTTGTGAATGAAAGGAGTTATTGGAAGCCCTATAAGAATTGATATAGCAAGTAAAGCTTCCATAGTGGTACCCGCTAGCTGAGAGCCTTCTTGAACAGTCTGGTGAATTGCTTGCAGAATCAGTTCTCCATTGGTGTAAATGAGCCACACAGACAATGGCACCATCATCAAAAACTGCAGTGACCATTCGTAACTAAACGATTTCAAAGCCGCACTTTTCAACTTTTGTTGATATGTTGCCTCTGTCTCATGCTCGATGACAATTACAGTGGAAGGGCTGTTTTGAGCAGCATTATGTGTTGTTGAAATAGATGAAGAGTCGGCAGTTAAAAGTGGGTGATTCTCTGAGTCCACAGCAGTGTCCCGAGATGAACCATTTGATTGGCTATGAGTCTCCGCAACAATATCCTGTATCTGCTGTTGGTCTGTTCCTTGGTCATCATCAACTGTTGCACCATACACGCTTGGCTTCATTACCCTGTTGTACTTTGCAGCTTTTGGTTTGAAGGCCAACGAAAGCAAGCCAAATAGAGAAGCTGAAGAAATAAGCAAGTAAACTAGTGTGAAACAGTATCCTCCTACAAACGACTCCGATCTCTCTTTTATTGTTACCCAAATCGTCGCAATCCATACGAAAAAACTCAACTGAAGGAGACAAATGAGTTTCTGATCGTGTACGGGTCTTGTCCAACTAGTGAAATTCAACATGGCATAATTAGTCAATAGATTCACTGATCCAAGAGCCAGTAGAGGTGCAATGTAGTCGTTTGAAAGTAGTAGAGGGTCGTTCAAGTAGATGTATTTCGCAACAAAGGCTGTCACAAAATATGAAGCAATCAAACTAAGAGGATATCTAAACCAGCCTTTGCTGAAGTCAACGTACCAAGTACCTCTTCTTGAAATAACAAGAAGAAGAAAACATGAGATAATTGGAATAATAGTGACAATTAAAATATTGATCACATACAGCTTATCGACGGCCAAGTAGAAAAACAAATAGCCAAGCACGTCAAAGTAGACAGCCTGAGCTTTATCATCACTAATTGGTTCTTTCTCATATGCAATCGCACATGTCATTTCTAAAGCACTTTTCTCCATATGCCATAAGGAGCCCTTTGAAGTTCCCGAAATGGAGTCTCTCAGAGTGTGATACAAGGATCTTGGTGTGAAAAATGCAATGTCGACGCCTCTCAGCCCATTAGCGACGTATACCCTATAATCTGTTTCAGATCTGATAACACCACTTTGAAATCCCTGCTGGAAAATAGAATTGGCAAACGGACGCTCTACACCACTGTAGTAACTCAAAATTCCCACATCCGTGCTGCGGAAAAGAACCGCTTTACCACCCGCCCCAGTGCCTTCCAAGTTGATAAAATACTTCACCAGACTTGCCCACTCATGAGTCATAAACGCTTGTGCTCCTAAAAGTGCAAACTCTTCATCATTGTTGAAGTTGAAAATGATTGTCCGCTCGGGTTGCTCAACCTTCTCAGACGAAAAGTATTCTAAGATACCCAGCATTGAGGCAACCCCCATTCCATCATCTGTAGTCCCGTATGCTGTCGGTACTGAGTCATAATGAGAGCTTACAAGTAGGCCATCCAGTGAGGGATCCTTGCCCTCTATCTTGGCCACAATGTTGCCGCTCTCGAAATAGATGACACTATTACTTGAATCTTGTGGATTGAATACATTGTTTTGACTGAACATCACCGACAACTTTCCAAAATCATCGGTAAAGTTGAAATACGGCTTCCTGGTACATATATCCTCTACCCTGGATAGAATATAATCATGGACCGCATCGTTAGCGTGGGAGTCGTAAGGATGGAATTCTGAAGACACAGTTTGCAAATCAAGCCATGAAGACGAGAGAATTTCCGGTTCAGGCTTTGGAATTGTCAACGACGCTTTATCAAAGTATATATTAACCAGAATCGACCCCAAGTATGAGGCTACCACCAGCAATGTTAATGTTGTCTTCCTGAACCCAAATGTAGAACGGACAAACCTCCTAGCAATTCCTGGTTTATCGGACCCCATTTTTGCACAGCTTTAAAGCACTTGCTCTTCAAATTTTCCGATTGTGATGTTCACCAATAGATTCTAGGCTAGCTTACCTTCATACTGCCAATGGACCTTCTTAAGGGAGTATCCCGTTCATGTTTGCTTTCTATTTAAACCCCAGAAATCTCAGGTGGCTTGTACTAAAAATGTGTGGCGCAGCTATGTGGCGCTGAACCACTCGTAATGTTGGACACTCGTAATATCTGAGATTCGTTGAGAGGGTGTCTAAAGGTTGCTGTTAAGGTTCGCTAGTTACTTAGTGCGATTCAGTAAGTGATATTGATGTTGAATTATTGAGTGGAGGCTAAAGTTAGTATTAAATTACCTGCAGTATCCAACAATTGGCCAGTATCTATTTTTTCAGGATTGTGGAGAGACAAGACGAGACTTTGATTCGTTCAAGACTGCGGACAGACCAAGACCATCAAAAAAGCTTGGAACACCATAGTTCTGATTCCTAATTGTTCATCAGCCATGTTTATTTCTGATAGTTTCCCGCCGTTGAAAAATGATCTGATCCTTAAAGCTGCTTTAGGAGAGAAGGTGGAAAGACCCCCTGTCTGGATTATGAGACAGGCTGGAAGGTACCTACCGGAGTACCATGAGGTGAAAGGTGATCGAGACTTTTTTGAGACATGCAGAGATGCAGAAATTGCTTCAGAGATCACTATTCAGCCCGTGGAACACTTTGACGGATTGATTGACGCTGCTATCATTTTTAGCGACATTCTAGTTATTCCTCAGGCCATGGGCATGGATGTTCAGATGGTTGATAAAGTAGGACCACGGTTTACAGATCCTTTAAGACACCCTGACGACTTGAAAAGGCTTCATGAGAGCACAGATGTATCGAAAGAACTAGCCTGGGCCTTTAAAGCAATCACTCTAACCAGACAGAAACTGAACGGAAGAGTGCCGTTGCTTGGTTTTTGTGGGGCTCCATGGACCCTCATGTGTTACATGATCGAGGGAGGAGGTTCCAAGATTTTCAGATTTGTCAAGGAATGGATATATAAGTACACATCTGCTTCACATAAGCTTCTCGAGGCAATCACCGATGTTGCTGTGGAGTTTTTGGCACTTCAAGTCAAGGCTGGTGCGCAGATGTTGCAAGTTTTTGAGAGTTGGGGAGGTGAACTGGGTCCTGCTGAGTTTAATGAGTTCTCTTTGCCATATTTGCGTCAAATATCTACTAAATTGCCTCTTCGGCTAAAAAGTCTTGGAATTGAAGATAGAATTCCCCTGACTGTCTTTGCGAAGGGTTCGTGGTATGCTCTAGATAGCTTGTGTAAGTCTGGTTATGATGTGGTTTCGCTGGACTGGCTGTATAGACCATCTGACGCTGCGAAAGTTGCCGCTGGTCGTGTTGCTTTGCAAGGCAATCTGGACCCTTGTGTGATGTATGGTTCGAAGGAGATCATTACGTCGAAAACTGAGGAGATGATCAAAGGCTTTGGAGGAGGCAAACAGAATTACATAGTCAACTTTGGCCATGGCACACATCCTTTCATGGACCCTGAAAATATAAGGCACTTTCTACAAGAGTGTCACCGCATAGGAAGCCAATAGCTTCTTTCTTATATATATTTACCGTGATACTACTACTCTCAATTGTTTCCTGTTCATGTCAGTACTTAGTAATCTACCCTTCTCTAGGGCACAATCTCTTATTGTAAGTCCCATATATTTGATCATGAAGATTCGTCGAAAAGGTTAGTTGAACGAAAAATTTTTGATAGAGGTTGGAGTAGTATACGAACAGATCATATTTGGAATGGCATCTTTCACTCACTCAAAGGCCGTTCAGGGCTTGGACTACTAATTCGTTTACGGAAACAAGATGTCTCGCAGGCTCACGAAAGCAAAAGCTCCGTTGGGGACGGCTAGCAAGGATGACAACCAGTTCCGAGAGGCCCTGAAACTCTACGACTCCAAACAGTACAAAAAGTCTCTCAAAATGCTGGACACCGTACTCAAGAAAAACCCTCAACACTCACCATCTATTGCCTTGAAGGGTCTGGCATTGTACTACTCCGAGAGCCCTGATAAAAATGATGCTCAAAGCTATATTGTTAGAGCTTTGGAAAAGGATGACAAGAACAGTGTGGTCAATCACATAGCAGGAATTTATTACCGAGCAGTAAAAGACTACAAGGAAGCTGCTAAATGGTACTCGGCAGCAATTGAAAATGAGTCTACAAACAAAAGCATCCTAAGAGACTTGAGCTCAATGCAGTCTCAAATTAGAGATTATAAGAACTTGCCACGATCTCGTCTTTCTTACTTGGAAGAACAACCAGGCTACCGGGCGAACTGGACAGCAGCAGCAGTTTCTCATCATTTGAATAAGGATTATGCTAGTGCCGAAAAAGTGTTGTCCAGAATCGAGAATCTCATTGAAGATAAGCTGCAGGACGGCGATTTGTACGAACACTCTGAGTGTCTTCTTTACAAAAACCAGATAATCGCAGAAAGCGGTGATTATGAACGTGCGTTGACTGACTTAGAGAAAATCAGCAAAAGCGGCCACGTTTTTGATGGTTTCAGTGTACTCGAAAGAAAAGCCTTATATCTCACAAAGCTTGGCAGACCTACAGAAGCTTCTTTGTGTTACAGAAAGCTGCTTAAAAGATGTTCTGACAACTTCGATTATTATTATAAACTGGAGGAGTCTTTGGGCATTAACAATGGCTCATCAGCTGTAAGACTAGCTTTGTATGATAAACTTTCAAAGTTCTATCCAAAGTCAGACCCACCAAAATTCATACCATTAACATTTCTGACTGGAGACAAATTTGAACAGAGAGCCGGCATGTATATACTTGGACAGCTCAAACGAGGAGTTCCCTCGACATTTGTCAATATCAAGCCTCTCTATAAAAACTCTGATAACGCACCTGTTATCTATTCCATTGTTAATAATTTCTTTCAATCAACGGCGAAAGAAAATCCCCTCACTTACTGCTGGACAGCATACTTCCTTTCACAGCATCACTATCATATGAAAGAGTATGATGAGGCTCTAAGGCTTGTGGATTTTGCTATTGGCCATACTCCCACCTTGGTTGAACTATACATTTTGAAAGCGAGAATTTTCAAGCGTTTGAATAAAGTAGTCAAAGCAGCAGAGGTAATGCGGCAGGGCCTCGAGCTAGATTTGCAAGACAGATTCATTAATTCCAAGGCAACGAAATATTACCTGCGTGCGAACATGATTCTTCAGGCCGTAGAGACTATTTCTATATTTACAAGAAATGATGACGCACCGAACTGTTTGAAAGATCTCCATACTATGCAGTCTGTGTGGTTCTTAACAGAGAGCGCTGAGGCCTATTTTAGGTTGTACAAAATCGCACTTTTAAAGTTCCAGCAAGCTTATCAGGATGGAAAAGTCAAGGAAAGCTCAACTGAAGAAGAGACGGAGGATAATGTGAATTTGGAAAAGCTACAAAAGGACATGTCGTTGTATTTGGGATTATCATACAAACGATACATCAGTCTGTGCGGTATATTTGATGAGTTTTACGATGATCAGTTAGATTTTCATCACTACTGCATGCGTAAGGGAACTCCTCGTTCTTATATGACTATGATGCAATGGGGGGATTCGCTCTATAATCAAGGACTTCATATAAAAATTGTCGAAGGACTATCTGATGTTATATTTGAAGCAGTGGATCATCCAAATTGGTTCAAGAGAGAAAAGTCGGTCAAACGTTCCAAGAAGGATAAGAAAGAGGATATCAAACGACGTGAAGAACTTGCCAAGTATTCTCAGGTCAATCCTGAGGATGACGATATATTTGGAGAGGCGGTCATTGCGAGACTGGTAGATGATGCAGCCAAAGACAAGTTGAGTGTCTTGATTACGGAATACGAGAAACTAGACCATAACTCGTCTATTTTTGCTCAAATCCTAGGATTTAAAATAAACTTCCACTTAGAAAAGTACGTCTTGTGTTTGCAATGCATGACTAAGTTGTTGTCTTTGGAATCTACTAACCCATACTTGGCATATATGTACATAAGCTTAGTTGGGTGTCTGGATGATGACAACATCAAGGAGCCTATCAAGAAGATTCTTAACGTGGGACTGCTAAAGAGCTTTGGGGAGCTACTGAAACTTTCTGGAGAGGATCTTGCCGATGAGCTTATAGAGAGATACTTCAAGTCCAGCTCATTCTCAATTGGGAAGCCGCTGATAGAGACCATGAAAATCAGCAACAGCCCAAAGTTTTCTAACAGACTGCAAGCTCTCAAAGCAGACCTGGACCCATACAGGGCAAACTACTTGAATTACTATTCTTAGGCCAATTTATTAGCAAATCGTATTTCTATTATATTGTACAATGTCGTAAAAGGTTGATATTTCAGTCAACTATTAATCCAGCTTTCAACTTGGGCTCTGGCCACATTTCCTGTGAGGTTGAGTCCCTGTCTGCCGTAAGGAAAATAGCCAACAGCATAACAGATAGATGCCACAAGTTGAATGATACCACACACAATCACGATTATTGTGTTTTTCATGACAAGACAAAACCATAGGGTTGCAATTATAGAGCCCACAAAGCTGACAGTAAACCACAATCTGTCCTTTGAAATGAGATGTCTTCCAAATTTAGCAAATCCGTTGAGCAAAGCAAAGGCTAGCAAAAACAGAATGGACCCTAGAGACCATATTAAAGCGAATTTTCTTGGTTTGAGCGATAGAAATGGGAATAAAGTGAGGCACACCGTGTAACAGATAAAGGATCCCAGTAAGGTCACCACAAACAGCGCTAGTCGCTCGAAGTACGACAAGTTGAATGGATTATCAGAGGGTTGATCTGATCTTGACCCTGTTTCTGTATCACTGACTGTCCTCAATCCTGGAAAGGGGTTGTAAGAGGACCAGGAGAAGCTGTTAGGCTCCTGTGGCGAAGCTACTGTTGTAGGGAGAATCTCTGCTTCATCGTCCGCTGGCAGCTGAACACCCGGGATCCTGCTAAACAACGATTTAAATGACATCTTTTCGTCCTCCCTAAGACCTCTGATTAGTCTTGCTAGTACCGTATAGTAGCTTGATACTGCTCCACACTTTGCTTAACTAAAGAAAGCGAATCACAATCTTCATAAAGCATGGCTAATGGATGACGTAATCACAAAAAAAACGATGATGAAAGAAAAAGAGAAGGCTTATAAGAAAAGGGCAGCACTACAAGGAAATGAGAAGTCATTATAGAGGTGTGATACAGCCGAAGAGTTCAAAGCAGGTAGATAAACGTGATAGAAGATAGATACATTACGACATTCTAGAAAAGTATGTCTGCGCACGATCATTCCGTCAAATACGTGCGCCATTCGGGAGCTCCAGTTCCAAAGGCCGGTCCATTCTACAGATACACCGCTACATTCCTAGGAGCAACGATGTGGTGTTGGATGTTCTACAGAGGCAAACATGACTGGAAGCAGTGGGCTGCTATTGGACACCCATGGGATCACTAGAAGGTGCACAGAGGGTAAGATGTGGTTATTTATTTATTGAACAATACAGATCAGTTTATTATTTGGATTGCCATCGCCTTGTAGAAGTAGGAAACTATTGGCGTAAATCATAAAAAGATTACAGAATGGATTAAGTACTAGTTGAACATCTTCTTGAGTTTCTTCATAAAACCGCCGGTCGGTTTCTTCTGGGACTGCGAGATGTTTATGTGGTTGTCCGAGGCGGTAGATTTGCCCGAGTGAATTGGAGAAATTTGGTCCACCATCTCCTCCTCAACAGTTCTATGAGATTTAGAACGAACCTGGTTGCCTGCGCCACCTCTCCCCGTCGAAAACACAGGGTTGAGCTCGTTTTTGAAAGTGTCCTGCGTCACGTTCGGAGAGGGCAGATTATGCGACTTGGTGATATTTCCAGCACCTCCACGGCCAGACGAATACACGATTTCGCCCTGTTTGTCATGTTTAAACGAAGAATCCTGGCTGGGTCCTTGAATACTTTCCGCAAGAACCACCTCGTCTGCAGCCGAGGGCCGATGTGCAACGTTGCCTGCGCCACCTCGGCCTGTCGAAAACACTGGATTCAGCTCAACCATCTCGCGAGTGTCTCAAACAACAGTACTGAGCTGCCCGTGCACTTATGACAGAGTCTCCACTAGTTCCACAGATTGGTACGGCTCCAGCTCACTCGTATCCACGTTTTTGCAAGACTCGACTCGCCTTTCTTCCCCGCTTTTGTCGCGCTAGACCCTTCCTTCTCTCTCCTTTTTGCTGTCCCACAGCTTCTTGACAACTCTACGTCTTTATATAATGTCATGCGCCTCAAAAGCGGCCGCCTTGTCTCATATTAACCGTCCTTTTACCGTACCTCTCACCCATCACAACAGCAAGCAGCATATGCTGCATTAGGCTGTGCAGTCTTCAAACTTTTCAGGCAGTGCAATAATCTTCACGCAGCTACACCGACTTTCTTTGCTGTCTGCGATGCCGTTCAGGGTCCAAGGGCAGGCTGGCCCGTTCTACCATAAGCTAGAGCCAAAGGGGGTACTGAGGTATCGCATAGAAGGCTAGAAAATATGAAAGGCTGTAGTCTGTTCAAACAGAAAGCATGCGCCGCTTGCTAGTTGCTGGCTAACGACGATGAAGCCGCAGCTTTCAGGTTTTCATTTTTAGTATATAGTACAACAGCCAGGTCGCTCGCAGACTCTATTGGCTAGTAGTTGGTACAGCCGACTGGTGGCTGCTTGCTTGGCAATATCAGCCTCTAAATTTTCGGCAATCGGGCGGTGTGCTGTGGTGGTGTGTGGAGACGCATGTTAGAGGCAGCAAAGACTGCAACTAACAGTATCTGTGGATCGTGGATCGCTGGCTAGGACTCGTAGTACCGAACCCGCTGCTCTTTGTCTTCGTATCGATCTCTCACATCCCTGTGAATGGCCAAACTAAAGCATCACCACCACGTCCTACTGGCATGTATCGACGCGTCAATCGACTCATCAAATCTCCAGCTTATCCAACTTCGACTCTCCTACATCCTTTGCGTCGCCAGCCTTTACTGCATCGCTTGCCACATAAGATGAAGGGAAGCGGTACAATGGCAGTATTCTATGGTCCAGCCAAACTTCATCGCATTCCGGAGGCGGTAAAATAAGATGGAAGATTTCATCATATTCTTCGTAATCCTCACCTAACCTATTCGCGTCAACTACATGCTTCTCAAAAAGCACCCGAAACTGACAAAGAAGCGACTTCTGGAATGCCACGAATATTTGTATGTTTTTTCTCTTGTTTAAGGACGTCTCAAACTCATCGCATAGTAAAGTAAATCTGTCCAAAGTGATTAATCTCTCACTACAGAAAGTGTTCACTTTCTCTAAAAGCAGAAAGAGAGCTTTGTTCAGTTGCGTGACAGAAAGTTGCTCCATAATGGCCTCAACATCCAACATTTCGTCCTCTCTCTCATAGTCGGACCACCGTATGTCTGGTATCAGAGCCAGAAAACTGTAGTTGTCCAGTAGATTTAGCTTCACTTCACCGATGACGCCATTTTCCCCACAAGTAAAGACAAACTGAAGATTGCATGTCTGTCCTAGCCGATACACAACATCCACATATTCGTCAACATCCTCAAAGTATCCCCAAAATGGCTGTTCAAACAGTTTTTGATTGCCTGCTGACTTGGGAATAAAGCCATACGTTACGAAAAATCGAGATATTTCCTCTATCCCAGAATAGCTAATAAATAGTTCAAACTTACCTTCCTGGGCAGAATCACGATCCAACTTCAAAAGCACGTCCTGAGTTTCTGAATCCACATCAAAATATGCATTGAGACGCTCGTTATCATGGTTCACAAAGTCCAGGACAGGAACAAGTGTCACGTCAGTGACAAAGCCACCTTCAGTTCCTTCACGACGGGGTATTTCCAATGTCCTGGATCTCACGGCAGCAGTCAGTTGACTGATTTGCTCTGAACAAATGTTGACTGAAAATTCCCCCATTAAAAACTGGGAGAATTCCTCGTTGTCAGTATTCTCCATCTCCAAAATGGCAGCATTCACAAGTGCATTACCTGGAACCATTTCAGAATACGACTCGAGCAAAATGGGATCATCGGCGTGTAAATTAAATACCTCAGTATTAAGTAATACATCAAGGTACATGTTCAGCCATTCTATATCTTTTTCATGTAATCCATTCATTTGCCTCAATGCTAAAAAGGATACCAAGTAACAGACCAGGATACGAGTTTCATTTGATGATGCCGTACAATAAAACTCTAAACAGTCCTTTACCACTTTATAACTGTCTTCAGTCAGCTTTCTAGCCAAATCCAAAGAGCTATATATGTTAAGAGTGGAAATGTATGGGATTCGTAGCAGCTCGGTATCATCCTCACTGCCATCATTCCTGTAATAAAGCCCGTACCCTCCAAGATCGGATTCCTCTATACTGAGATTGGGATGGTACTTTATTTTCAAGTCGTTCTTTACCCACTCAACCAAAGTTTCAGCTTCAATCTTTCCAACTGGTTTGTTCAATACCTCACTATTTGCCATCTTTTGTTTTTAGCCCTTTTCATTTACTTCGGATAGCACCGTATCTTTCTCTTATACTGATAAAGTTCAATTTATGTGCTTTTTCCTCGAAGCCGCACAACACATATTTTTTCAATTGCCCTACTTAATTGTCAATTATGTGATATTGGCAAGTATAAATCGTTAAATAATGTATTTAAACCCTCTAATTAAGAAGATATCAAAATGTTTGAAGAAATAGAATCAAATTTGCTAGTAAAAAGTCTTAAGGTAACAATCAGGAGTTCCTCATATAGCTCTCTATCTTCTTTTTCAATCAGTTTGATATTGGTCTCTCCAAGCTTCCATACAACACTTTCAGATTCAGAGTAATATCTCACAACTCTATCAGACTGAGTGCTAACTAGGTCACCAAATAATGTAAGCGGCAGAACTGAACTTTTGATAGAAAACCTCAGGTTGTTGAACACAATCTCACACCCTATTAGTCCTGACTCTACCAAATATATCGACGGCTGGCTGACTTGCTTTTCGTATAACATCTGTTGTGGGGCAAGTTGTTGTTTAGTCAAGTATGGGACAAGTCTTGACCAGAACTGCTCGTCTTTGACTTCACTTATTCCCTGCATTACCGTCAAAATCAATGGTAGTGGTTGGGCTGAAGTTGTTATGAGGGATTGTTGCGCTTGTTTCGTTGATTTTAATGCTGTTCCCTGTGTCTGCTCCTGCTGATCTACCTTCATTGATTTTCTGGCAGCGGTCAAAAGTTGGGCATGACGTGGAGAACCAGCAATTGGAGCTAATGGGCCATTTCCTGACTTAGTAGAAGCTGGCATGTCTTCAAACAGCGAAATTGGTTGTCTTTTCTTATATGTTGATTGTTGATTCACCGAAACAGAAATACTCTCTCCTCGTGGCCTCACAAGATCCTTATAAGCCTCCAAAAAAATGTTCTCGCACCACTCAAGCGCGGAGTTTAGCGTGCTGAAAAGTTGAATTCGCTCATTGTGCTCCTCAGTTTCCCATAATCCAGAATCCTTCAAAGCCTGAACAATCGGAGACTGATCTGCAACAGAGGATATGATCATATAGCAATCATTCTCTATAATTAAGTTCCGAATTCTTCGAAAACCCTCCACAGCAGAAAAATCAATGCTTAAAACATTGTTCATATCCAAAATCAAATACTTGAGAGGCTCCAAAGTGAACACTACGGAATCAAATCTTGCTCTAACTTTCTCTTCCAGTCCTCCAATAGACCCAAAGAAAAGAGAACCTTGGAGTTTCATAATATAGATCTGCTTACCCACATCTTTCAAGAATTCCTGTTGCTTAGGATGTCTCACCACAATTGATCTCGCATACTCCCCAGTGTATATGCCAGATATAATAGGACGACGAGCAGCTTCCACAACAAAAGAGACGCAAGCAAGCAACACACCCACTAAAATTCCATAAACAAAGTCCCAAGCCCCCATGGTAATAACAATAATAATAATAGTTGCGTACTCAAAAGTTCTCAGCTTCCCTTTGGTATCATATAAGGCTTCTTTGAGTAACTCATATCCCAATAAATAGATTAAAGCACCAACAACAGCAACTGGTATATATCCGATAATAACAGGTCCAATACACATAACAACAGTGGTTGCAATGGCCAGCATCACTCCACTGAGTCTTGAGTCAGCACCTGCTCTTATAAAAAGAACTGAATTTGTGTAAACTAAGTAGTTCTGAATTGATCCAAAAATCCCTGATAGAGCATTGGACACTCCATGTGCAACAAGTTCTCTATCAACATCAAAATGGTCCATGTTGATGGTCACTGCCAGAGCCGGTACATTGATTGGAACATGGAGGATGCCAAAAAATGTAAGGGCCACCATCGAGGGCACAGACTCCAGCACATACCACCAGTTAACGAGATCGAAATCATAAAGGCTGTAAAAAGAGTACCATGGCTCATTCGATTCATGAGCTTTGAACACCCAGCCAAATTCTCTTGCATCTTCAAGATCCCAGGTAGGAATCAAAAAAACAAGAAGATGGAAAGCCACAAAAACAAGTATGAAGTATAATGGCACAATCACAGCGCTAGAATTGTAATGCTGTATTGTAATCAAAACTGCAGCAAGAAGTAATGGAATAAACCACTGGCAGAATACTAGGGGCTCAACTAAGTATTTCAATGTCGGAAGATTATAAGCAAGGCCTCCTTCCAGTCGAGAAGATACCTCAATTCCGGTAACAATTAAGAAGTATCCAACACCACCAATGCATCCAACTAAAATGTGTCTAGGAAAGAAACCGACCAATTTTCCAAGTCTACACTTTCCGAGCAAAAAGAATACAACACCAGTAACTACTGATGATAATGCAAATGTGACCATAGTGGTGGCTAATATGGCATCTTTCTGATCTTCCCCTAGCTTTGTCATGATTGATATAGCCATTTGGTGGAGAAAGGGGGTAACTTCTATCATTTCAGAGCCAATTCCAGACTTGAAAGCGGATCCACCTAAGGAGTATACTAATTGAGATACAATCGTTGAGACATAAAACATACTCAAACCATGAGGACCCATTTCGCTGAATACCGTTTCTCCAATCGGGAACATAATCATACCGTAGCTTAAACCATCCAAAACATTGAGAAGGCAGCCAAGAAACACAGCAGGAAGATATCCAACAGGTTTTATAACACACTCTTGAACAACTGTTCTCTTATCTGCAGATTTGATACGACAGTAAGCATTTGCGAGATTTGCTTTGAAAGAATGTTTCAGTCTAGAAGTATCTAATTTCGAAATTCTCTCGTCATTCTCATACGAGTATGGGTAAGATGGTTGAGGCCGATATTGAGACTCTAGATCTGATTGTAAAAGATTTCCCTCTAAAACTGTAGGAGAGCCATTCTCAATATTAGATCTATAAGAAAGTTTTGTTTGATTGTCCAATAACGAATCAGCTTCATTTTGGTCCGAGTAGCTGTCAGGAGGAATTTGAACGTCTAGTATGTTGGAAAGCAGAGACGACTTGCTTGCAGATGCAGATCCTTTAGGAAAGTCATTGGTGTAGGCTGAGTGGAACAACTCATCCTTGGTATATGCATGCACCAGCTCATCTGTGTCTACTACTTGGCTGTCGCTATCGAAATCGGGCACACCTACGCCTGCAAGACCAACAGCTGTTTCGTTAATTGAGCTTGCAGAGTGAACAGTGCCCCCTGTGGAGTTGAACGGCGAATTTAGATCTGGTTTGAAGCTACTGTAGACAAAACTCCGTGCCAGCGTATGATGCTCTGTAGAAACTGACTGTCTGTGACGGCTCGTTGGCGAAAACCCAGATCCTATTCCCTTTGGACGAGCAATAGCTTTCGGTAAGGACTCACTATTAGCAGACATTATTCTCTAAAACCGGCTATTTCAGGGCTACTAAACCGCCCGCAAGCACTATAACACCATATGTCTGCTTAGAAGCTCGTATTAAGACTTTCCTGATAGGATTAATACTCCTAGCAGGCTTCTCTACTGATTATTACCCACGGCTGCTGTCTCAAGAGATCAAATTTGACGTAGATAATTTTTTACACTACCATGCCTCAATTTGCGGCTTATGACAAAATTTATGTCGCAATGCGATAGAACTTCCCAATAAAGTTATTGATAAGGCTTGCTAATGAATTCGCAGACTTATAGCAAGTTAATGGCAGTATGATAAACAGTTCTTTCAGAAAACCAAGAGATTCTAAGGAAAACTCTCTTTTGTTTTTAGCTGTTGACCACACATTCAGTTATTTTATTCAAAAAACTAAGCTATTTTAAATTTAACAACTACAAAAGTGACGTGGAGATAGATATGGGAAGAATCTACAATTCGTCTCTCTTCACTGTACTATTATCTTCATCATCCAAGGATCCACAGTCAACAATAACGATGGGTTTATAAGGACGGTTACCATTACCTGTTTTTGCAGTCTCGATCATTCGTAGCACATCTAGCCCCTTGAGTACTTTCCCAAACACTACATGCTTACCGTCCAACCATGGAGTGGCTTTTGTAGTGATGAAAAACTGTGATCCGTTCGTATCTTTGCCAGCATTGGCCATTGAGAGAACACCAGGTTGATCATGCTTAAGCTTGAAGTTCTCGTCCGGAAATTTGGCACCGTAGATGGATTTTCCACCCCTACCATCACCCGATGTGAAGTCTCCTCCCTGAACCATGAAATCCTTGATAACCCTGTGGAAGTGTGATCCCTTGTAACCCATCTTAGGGTCATCAGAAATTGATAACTGATAAAAGTTTTCAACAGTCTTGGGGACAACCTCACCGAACAGACCCAGTTCAATTCGACCCAGCTTCTCAGTAGCACCACCTGCACCCTCAACTATGTCGAAGTAAACCTTATGAGTGACTTTTGGTGGCTTTTCGACGCTATCATCTTGAGCAACCACTCTTGTGATCTGGTGGAAGATCAAATATAAACCCAACAAAATGGTTCCAAAACTAGTTAAAAGCTTCATCGTCGACAATTTGGATCTCAACACTACTCAATTAGCCAACCACTGGTTTACCTTTCTACCTTCTACAATCCGAAGGATGATATAACGGTACAGGTGTCTTCTCAGTCTATAGTCGAGGAAACGTGCCCTTTGAAATCTTGGCAGAATTTATTAGTGGCCTACTGGTGGAATTGGTTTTTAGTGGATTACATGACTAAATGATATATATACGAGGGAACTTAAACATGGCCAATTAAGTGAATGGGCCGAAAATGAGCCTAAATGGTGAGTTTTTCTATAGAGTAAAGCGGTACCTTTTTGCTGGTCTGATCTTCCTTGAATATCTTCGAGGACTTACCTTGAACACTTAGAACGGCCGAGAGTTTGCTCTCCTCGACAACGATATTTTCATTATTCAGTTCAACCTCCTTCTTTTTAGCACCCTTTCTCCCTGGTTTTCTTTCAGAATCTTGCAATTTTTCAGAATTCAGTAGGCATTGATTTACTAAAGTCAAAAGTCCGGTATCGACCATCAATGAGTCAACTTTTGCCTGAACCTTGTTGGTCAATTTCAACAACTGACCCTCGTTCTTGGAGTAGTGTAAACTCAACAACAAACCGTTAGAGTCAATAAGGGAGCTCAAAACTTCATAACCGTAGTTCAGTCTAATGATTTTGGCTATAATTTTATCCACATCAACAATATTTCCTTTCTTTACCGATTTGTTTATGCCCTCTGTTATCCGCTCTCCCGAGAAATCCTCTAATAACCTTGCAACAAGGTCTTTGAAGATTTCCTCACTATCAACAGAGCTTAGTTGTTCAATCAAATCCTCGCATGGAATATTGGGGCATGTCACTATTGCTTGTCTCAACAATCTTGGATGGTCCTGCAAACAGTTCAAAAGACCAGATGCAAACTCTGTAGGGAACAAAGGGTGAGTCAAGAAATATGTAAGTGAACTTTCTGCCATAAAATTATCAGAGAGTGTAATTGTATTTCTAATAGCATCATAATCGAAGAGAAGAAGAGTGATATTTTTTATTAGTTCGGCGTCCGTAACTCTATCTTTCTCGACTTCAAAGACACTAAAATGCTGCTGCTCCTTATCAATATCACTAGGCTGGCATTTCTTCAAATAAGAAAGCAAGACACTTTCAAACTTGTCCACCTTTGCTTGACGTTTAAGCTCTTTCAGCTCATTATAAAATTCTGAAGCCTCATGTTGTAGCTTCTCTGCTTTTGAAATCAAGGAAGATATCTGATTAGGACCTGGTTCGAACTCAGGGCTTACAACCAAAGCTGGCAAACCATGAAATTTGCTAAGTCCTTCTGTGATCTGAGAATGAAGCCCTTTACCAACGGCATCTGCAAGTCGACCACAACCAACATCAGCTGATATATGCTCTAGTAGTGTATCGTCATCTTTAGGGTTCTTCAATATAGCTAATGCAAACGTCTTTCTCGTTCGTAAAGAGGAGCCTGTGACAGTGGGGCATGCCAAAAGACTTGCATTTCTTGGTGGTTTAGTAGATCCATTTCCGTTGGCTAGACCGTTCGACTGTTCCTTGGATTTTGGATATAAATCTATTGTCCCCAATAATGCAGCATATTTTATATCTACCAGGGCAACCGTACTTCCTTTTGATATTAGCACTCTATTTGTAGATGCAGGAACTATCGAAACGGACTGAGTAGAGTGTTCTTCGGCAAAAACAGACGATAACGAGCGTATCACCTTTTCTTTAGATGCATACGGAAGCGAAAAAACATATAGATCCAAATTGTCATTGTTTTCAAGTATGATAAGGCGGCCGGAAGGGTCGTAAGAATAGAGTGTGCGATCTGTGCTTTGATAATCTATTGTAGTAGATGAGACTTCGTAGATTGCGTTACTTTCTAAGCCAAAAATCTTGAGATCTAAGAAGCGGCTATCATTTCTTGTCTCAACAGTTAACAACAAATAATCTACATCTTCTGCCGCTTTTTCGAGCTTCAAATCCTTAGGGTTGATAAACGAATGGAAAAGTATTTTGGTCTTTCTATGTGTCACTGGGGGTCTGTATGCAGTTATTAAAATGTCTTCAGCTGACGATCCTTCAGTTTTGAAGTCCCAAATAGAGACTTCACCATTTGCTGACAAAGAGTAAACTTGCTCTCCCGTTGGGGCAAATTTGACTCCCACGATCTTATTCTTCACCTGAACATCATTTGATGTTTCCGCTATCTCTGGCTCTGTAATGGACTTCTCTACTCCATTTGTAACTTGGGCAGAGTCTGACATATCTTCTTCTTGATCAGGTTCCTTACGTCCTCTTTTTCCAGATGTAATGAACTTTATGCTGTATTTTTTTCTCTCCGTAATACCTACCGCAAACTTCTTCATATCGTGGTAATCGACAGACTCTTCAGAGCTGAAAGAGTCAATACAGCCCACATCACATCGTGGTGGCAAAGCATAGGACCATATAAGAGTAGGTGTCGGTTTCAAAACATATGTTCCAATAAATGAACCACTAATGGCAATATCAAAGGTGCTAGATTGCGGCGAAGCTATACTTGAGACTGTACAAATCTCGGAGGCCTGAGACTTGCCTGGGAGACGAGGAAGAGAACTCACCACAAAGTCATCAGATAAATACGACCTTCCCATCTTCGGATCAACGTATATCAGGTTTGAGTTGTCGAAAGCTGAGCTGGGACGAGGTAATTTGATCTCTTTCAGGTATTGAAGTAGAAAAAGGAGAATATTTATCTATAAACTTGAAATCTATAAAAAAATTTTACCAGGAGGTTTTTGTTCATTAACACCCCTACACCACGACATTGGTTTTGTTTTAGAGAGCACTACCTCAACACAGGGAACGTCGTGATAAGAAAGTCACACAGGCTAAATGCAACTTCTAGCCACTATAACAATTGGTGAAGCCTGTAGAAGCAGAGTTTAATATAAACGCTTTTCAAAGAGTTTCATCTCTTGAATGTCTTGCAATACAAGAGTTTCAACTGGCGGTAATCAGTGATATCTTTTTAATGATCAGACATAAGTAGCCTCCACCATAAACGCTGATCTTTTACTGATTAGTTAACAGAAATCAATCCCATTACAGATACTATTATACACCCTAAGAAATATCATATAAGAAAAGATTTTTCCCACATAAAACATAAAACCTTCTTGTCGCGCTTAGGCAGAGGTGGCGGAGGTGTACTTAGTGACAGCTCTGGTACCTTCAGACACAGCGTGCTTTGCCAATTCTCCAGGAAGGATCAATCTGACAGCAGTTTGGATTTCTCTTGCCGATATAGTAGACTTCTTGTTGTAAGCAGCCAACTTAGACGCCTCGGAGGCAATTCTCTCGAAAATGTCGTTAACGAACGAGTTCATGATCGACATTGCCTTCTGGGAGATACCGGTATCTGGGTGAGTCTGCTTCAACACCTTGTAGATGTATGATGAGTATGTCTCCTTTCTGGTCTTGGATCTCTTCTTAGCGTCGGTCGAAGCAGCGGTCTTCTTGCCGGCTGGCTTCTTTTCAGCTGGAGCCTTGGAGGCTGGTTTCTTTTCTGCTTTTGGTGCCATCTTGAATATCACTAATCTACTCAAAAAAAGTTAATCCACCAACCTTCCACATGGCAATCCACTGTTATGAATAGGGCAGAGGTGCGTGTTTATATAGTTGCGCTCTCTGGTAAATAACAGGTCGTGCTCCAACCACTGTCTGCGAACTTTTTCTCATACAACATGGCACTAAGAAAAAGTGAAACACCAGGAGTTAAGAGCTCTATGAATATATTTTCGCGAATTTCGCAGCAGAAGTAGCGTGCCAGAATTTATCACCTAGAGCGTAAACGTTGGTCCGTTAGTGATTTGCCCTCGGATTGGAGCCTGTGTAGTGAGTGCAGCCAATCAGAGCAAACGGGATGCAGCCGTGTGATAGTATACATAACAGTATATATAGGAGGGGCTGCGCTGGTGGAGAAACACAGAAGCAACTGTCGAAGGATACAGTACAACTTATTACTACAATTATAAACTAAAGAAACAATGTCTGGCGGAAAAGGTGGCAAAGCAGGAACCTCTGAGAAGGCTTCAACCTCAAGATCGTCCAAAGCTGGATTGACGTTCCCAGTGGGTAGAATCCACAGATTGTTGAGAAAGGGAAATTACGCCCAGAGAGTGGGTTCGGGTGCCCCAGTTTACTTGACTGCAGTCTTGGAGTACTTAGCTGCTGAAATCTTAGAGCTTGCCGGTAACGCTGCAAGAGACAACAAGAAAACCAGAATCATCCCAAGACATCTACAACTTGCCATCAGAAACGATGAGGAGCTTAACAAATTGTTGGGTCACGTGACCATTGCTCAAGGTGGTGTTTTGCCAAACATCCACTCCAATCTGCTTCCAAAGAAGACTGGCAAGTCCAAGGCCTCTCAGGAGTTATGATTTTGGGCCACGCGGGTTTTATTTTAATGCGATTTTATATGCTCCGTTATATAGGGTGTATGGTGTTGAATGTATATTAGTTCTTTGATAACTTTTGATTGATTGTATTCAGTGTAAGACATAAGAAAAACACAAGACATATTCCTCAAAACCACGGCTGTGCAATTATCATGTGCTTTTTTCTTGTAGAAAATGGTTACCCGGCCTGCGACAAATCAATATATGGTGGGATTTTGTTGTATGGATTCCCCCGCCAAACGCCTCCCTTATCTGTCGCTTGATAGGCGCGCCTTTGTTTAGAAATTGTATATAAAGGACAAAGGATAGCCCCCTTGTTTTCTTGTTGATACAGTTGTTGTTTCTTGTGGTGAACAGCGTGATTGCAATAGTCAGCAGGAGTCGATTAGAACTAATAAATACACAAAAATGCCGGTTAGAAGAATCATGAAGTTCGTCAGGGAGCAATACGAGTCGCTCACCAAACGGTTCGGAAACAACAGCAACAAAAAGGAGGCTTCAGCCCCTGCAGAAGACGCTGCTGATGAAGTTCACGAAGAGCCTGTTGCTTCGACCGAGGAAGCACCTGCCGGTGAACCAGTTCCAGCTGCCGCCTAAAAGACGGCCTGTTCACTTGAGGCGCCCAACTTTACAGCGGCCGCCGAAACGTGCGTAAGAGCTTTCTCTAACTACAAAGTGGGTCCTGCTTTTTAACCTGTACTCCAACAGGAGCGTTGCTTGTCTGGCGGTACGTCTTTTTTATATAGTTGTTTTCTCTAATTCAGGCTCTCCACGCGACATACTCTTTAAACGTAGTCCCATACACACACTTCGCCGTCCATAGATACCGTAGCCAGCATTTTACCGCCATTTTTGCTATCCACATGCATCACGGGACTACCGTTCTCGCTCGCCTCTAGCTTGAATTTCAGCTCCTTCGTCTGGATGTCCCAGAAAAGCACCTCACCAATCTCATCGCCCGAGCAAATCATGGTGCCATCGTTCCAAGTTATAAACTGCGAGCTCAGATTGTACTTTTCAGCTACCGGCCTACCATTTGTATTTTTGAATGTCTTAACCACCTTGTTATTCATGTAATCCCAGAGTCGCAGAAACCCATCAAGAGAGCTCGATAGAATGTATTTTGAGTTTGGCGAGAATCTTACGTGGCTAACAGGAAACGAAGAGCCGCTCTTATCGTAAATTAATGTCTTGAGACACTGGCCCGTCTCGAGATCAAACAGTCGGATTAGCCCATCGTAAGATCCACTGACTATAACAGCTCCATCGAACGAGAAATCAATGCTTGAGATCGGGTCTGAGTGGGCGCTGAGCACTTTCAAGCACTTAGATCTCTTCAGGTCCCAGATTCTTATGTTTTCGTCTGATGAACCGCTCAGAAGTATTGTTCCTTTAAAATGAAATCGCAAAACATTCACATGATATGTATGGCCTCGTAGTACCTGTACGACCTCCCCAAGTTCTATGTTCCATATACGAATAGTCAAATCATCAGAGGCTGACGCCAAATATTTCGAGTTGGGAGAGAATTCCACGTCAGATATTCCTTTCGTATGACCTCGCAGAACTTTGAAAAGTTTTGCTCCATCAGAACACAGATTCCATAGTTTGATAGTGGTGTCGGAGGATGCAGTAGCTATCAAGTTGCCGTTCGGGCTGATCTTGCAGGTCGAAACAGCAGAACCATTGTGTGTCTTGGGAAGTCTAAACCTGAGATTGTACGGCACATCACTCGACATATTAATTATTTTCACATAAATCTTTCAACTGGTATGTAAGATAGAGCTATTCTCGAAGTCCATGGATGCTAATGAACAAACAGATACGTGAACTCCATAACAGCACTTATCTTAATGTACAAGAATGAAAAGTTAAAAACTATCAATCACGTGACACACAAAAAAATCTAGTCGAGTATTTTAAGACCATGAGACGATACTTTTACAGAGATATAATCATAATGCTTTACCATGGAGCATATTAAATATGCCTATTAAGTGAGGAGTATACATTAAGTGGATGCAGATAGGCAAACTATAGTAGCAGCGAACAGAAACGACGAATTGATTAGTACAGCGAGCGAAGATCAGGATCAAATGAATTGTTTTGCAGTCTCGCCCATGACGTTATCGTAGCTTGGAGGCGCTTCTTTGGGCACCTCATCATCGACGTTATCTAGTAAGTTGTTTGTAGCGCCGTAGGTTGTGTTGGAAAGTGGCGATGGCGCCGAAATGGCCGTGCTTGAATGCTCAAGAGATACGCTGGAGGCTAAAGGAGAGGGGCCGATTTGACGTGTAGGAGTGGAGAGATGCTGAACAAGAGCTGGCGAGCGTGATAGAGGACTTAGTTGTCTCTGGGCGGCGATAGCTTTAGCTGCCGAATGGGCATTTCTGCTTTCTTTGAAGGGCTCTGGGTGGGTGAAGGTGATACTAGTCTGGTCTGGCTGCCTGCTGATAATGACAGGAGGAGAGCCAGGTGGAGCGCTGATGAATATCTGCTGTCTTTCTATATCTTCGTAGGCATCGAATCTATCGGGATTTCTAAGGATGATGTACCAGGAGTGTATGAGGCCTGGAACGTAGCCAAGCATGCAGAGACATATATTGATGAGGAAGTCACAGGAGCAGAAGCCCTTTTTGATGCAGACAGGCACTGGCGGGATGAAGAAGGCGACAAAGACGAGGATGCAGTCACAGCAGCAGCAGTCACAGAAGCAGCACATATTGCGAACGAGAGATGTGAATTTTGTTTTGAGTTTGGGCGACGAGATGTAGCGGTCACACAATTAGATGTTGTGGTTTTGGATGGCACAGAGCAAAGCTGGCAACTCGACTGGTCGGGGTCGTCACAGCGTCATGGGTGTCTTATATAGACGGGCAGCTCGATAAGACGGAAAACTTTTTTGTGTTATCTTCAGGCGTGCCGGAGATGGGGGCTGAGCATCGCTGCGCCACATGAGAGGGTGGCTGGTGGAAGATGAGGGCGGTGGAGGATGAAGAGAGGGAGAGAAAGTGGGCAGAGCGAATCAGGCATGACGGAGATAGGAAATAAGCTGGTGACGTTCGAGGGCGGTCCTGGCGGTCCTGGCGGCCCTGGCGGCCCTGGCGGTCCGGCTGCAGGACCGCCACCACGCACCCAACCCCCCGAACCAGCCCAGAACGACGGTTCTCTACAACCACACAAACAGAAAACTCTTTCGGTGGCGGTGCATGGCAGGTGAATACCCGTTATGTGGCGGTGGCGCTCTGCAATGCAGCCGCGGCAGACGGATATGGCACACGGCACAGCGGGCTCTGCTGCAGGTTACCCGGCTCTGGCCTTTAGTGCCATCGATATCTGGCCGCTGGTTGCTCCGCCTTGCACGCCACACAGTGGCTGGTGACACACTAACGCATGCAAAGGTGCGCGAAAGAAGCATTGGGACAAAACCATTGATGAAGCCGATGGGCATGATTATGCGTGCGGCTCACACACAACACACAGGCGGAATCGGCGATGCACTGCGGTGTGGACCTGGGAGGGAGGTGCGGGGACCCAGGCGGGTGGCGGCCGCAGTACTACAGGGCCACGATACAGGGCCACAAATACCGCCGACGCTCACGTCAAGCACATGCGCCACGAGCCAGGTCTATGCGACGTGCATGATGCATGAAGCTTCTTTTATTTTGCCTCCAGTTGTGTCCCGCAGTAGAAAATGTGCAAGGTATATATAAGGCAGGAGGTGGTAGCAGGGGTGTCCAAGAGAGCATGAAGAGGTGGTACTGGAAAGGAGACGAACGAACGTTTTAGGAGGTGCGCAAAAAGGGCTGAAACGATGACCACGTTCCAAATCGACGCGCAGGTGGCGGCTGACGGCCACCGAGTTCCCTTCTATCTGTACAAGTTTGGCGACTCGAGCAGAAACACACTGGACGACTACAAGATCTTTCCCAACACTGCCACCACTAGACCGCTGCAACGTGTTCTTCCTGTTCCGCCATCGGTCGCAGACAGCAGTGCGCCGCCGGCGCTGTGGCCTCTGCGGTCGCTGCCTCCGCTGCCCGTGCATCCAGCGTCCCAGACCCCGATGCTGGTGGGCCTGCCGGCCAACCTGGAACACTCTGCCCGCTTTGGCTCCTCTCAATTGACTCCCGCATGCCACGGTCCCCGCCTCGCTGTCCCGGACCATCGAATCGAGCAGCTGCTGGCTCCGCCAGCCGCCGATCTACAGCTCCGCGCGCTTCCCTCTGTTTCGCCTGCCGCTTCGCTGTCGCCCACATCCTGCTCCAGCAACCTGTCGTCGCCCCAGACAGGCGATGCACTCTGTGCCCATGCTGAGTCCGGCGACCACGAGCACGAGCACGAGCACGAGCACGAGCACGACGACGTGCCTGGTGGCTCCGCACTCTCCAAGCACAGCCACACCTCCTCCGTGGAGCAGCGCTCGCAGGCTCACCAGCCACCCACATCCCGTGTCCAGTACCGCTGTTCACTGCCCCACTGCAAGTACAAGGGTACTTTCCTTTCTAAGGATTATTTGCGCCGGCACATTAGAGAGCAGCATCGACGGGCCAAGCTCCACACATGTTCGGGACGCAAAAGCGACAACACCTCCTGGGGATGCTCCAAGACCTTCAACCGCCCCTACCAGCTCATCAACCACTGGCGTGGTCAGCGCTCGCTAAAGCGCTGCGGCGTGCCCCGAGAGTATCTCATGCGCCACGGTATCATATAGAAAAATTGCTCACCTTGCTACTCTATCCTCACGCCCCCCAACACCCCCCTTCCCCCCCAAACCCCCCTTGCCCCCTCCCCCGTCGCTTTTTCCC